>CAUYRH010157859.1:0-23987 GCA_963574655.1 Perodicticus potto | reverse complement strand
TCCCCAGGCAATTGAAGCAGTATCAAAAATACACTACTGGGACCTGATCAAACTAAAAAGCTTCTGCACTGCTAAGAACACAGTAAGTGTAGCAGGCAGACAGCCCTCAGAATGGGAGAAAATATTTGCAGGTTATGCCTTGACAAAGGTTTAATAACCAGAATCCACAGAGAACTCAAACGTATTAGCAACAAAAGGGGAAGTGATCCCATCTCAAGGTGGGAAAAGGACTTGAAGAGAAACTTCTCTAGAGAAGACAGGCGCACAGCCTACAGACACATGATAAATGCTCACCATCCTTAACAATCAGAGAAATGCAAATCAAGACTACTTTGAGATATCATCTAACTCCAGCAAGATTAGCCCACATAACAAAATCCCAAATCCAGAGATGCTGGCATGGATGTGGGGAAAAGGGAACACTTCTACATTGCTGGTGGGAATGCAAACTAACACATTCCTTTTGGAAGGATGTTTGGAGAACACTTAGAGATCTAAAAATAGATCTGCCATTCGATCCTATAATTCCTTTATTAGCTATATATCCAGTAGACCAAATATCACATCTTAATAAAGATATGTGTACCAGAATGTTTATTGTAACCCAATTCATAACTGCTAAGTCGTGGAAGAAGCCCAAGTGCCCATCAACCCATGAATGGATTAATAAATTGTGGTACATGTATACCATGGAATATTATGCAACCTTAAAGAAAGATGGAGGCTTTACCTCTTTCATGTTTACATGGATGGAGCTGGAACATATTCTTCTTAGCAAAGTATCTCAAGAATGGAAGAAAAGGTATTCAATATACTCAGCCCTAATATGAAGCTAATTTATAGCTTTCATATGAAGGTAAAACCCAATTATAGCACAAGAATATGGGGAAAGGGGCATGGGAGGGGAGGGGAGTGGTGAGGATGGGTGGAGGGAGGGCAATTGGTGGGATCACATCTATGGTGCATCTTAGAAGGGTACTGGTGACATTTACTAAATGCAGAATACCAATGTCTCCTGTAGTGATTAAGAAAATGCCATGAAAGCTGTGTTTAACAGTTCGATGAAAATATTTCAGATTGTATATGAAGTCAGCACATTTTGCCCCATGATTGCACTAATGTACACAATTATGATTTAATAAAATTAAAAAATAATAAAATAAAATATTGGTTTTCTTTAAGAACTGTTCTTAGGCTGGGCATGATGGCTCATGCCAGTAATACTACCACTCTGGGAGGCCAAGGTGGGTGGATTACTTGAGCTCAGGAGTTTGAGACCAGCCTGAACAAGAGCAAGACTGCATCTCTACTAGAAATAGTAAAAATTAGCCAGGCATTGTGTTGGACACCTGTAGTCCCAGCTACTCAGGAGGCTGAGGTAGGAGGATCACTTGAGGCCAGGAGTTTGAAGTTGCTGCTGTGAGCTATGATGCCACAGCACTCTAGCCTGGGGCAACAGAGTGAGATTACATCTAAAAAAAAGAACTGTTCTTGAATTAGGTGAATCATACTGGTGTGGATCACTTACCTTCCTGATATATTCTGCATGATTATACATGTACATTGTATAAATAGCTTATATATATCATTGGCTGAATATTTGGTGTGTGTTTTGTTAAATATTAAAAATATCACTTAAGATTTTCTTTTGTGCACCTTTAGCCTTTCATTTCTATTATTTTCATTTTATCCAGTATTGTTGTAATATTCCACTCTTGTATGAATTTAGATATTCTCTCATTAAAATCTAATGCCCATTTGTTCTACTAATTGATTACACTATTTTAAAAAATGAGTTTCAGGCTCAGTGCCTGTGGTTCAATGGGCTAAGGCACCAGCCACGTACACCTGAGCTGGTGGGTTCGAATCCAACCCAGCCTTCCAAACAACAATGACGACTGCAACCAAAAAATGGCCAGGAGTTGTGGTGGGTGCCTGTAGTCCTAGCTACTTGGGAGGTGGAGGCAGGAGCCTCACTTGAGCTCAGGAATTGGAGGTTGCTGTGAGCTGTGATGCCACAGCACTCTATCCAGGGTGACAGCTTGATGCTCTGTCTCAATAAAAAAAAATGAGTTTCATTTAATGTGTAGGTTTTTATATCAGATTGGAGCTTAAGCCATTTATCTGTAACAATGAACTTAAACATGCTGCCTTGGACTAAAGAACATTATTGGTCAGCAAAGGAGTCTGCTAAATTGCTTTAACACAGGAAATGTCTGTGTAGAGCTTTACACTGGAGTTATGTAGCCAGGCTTAATTTGTTTATAGATAAATGGCATAATTTGTGAAGAGGTGGCTTAGTTAAGTTTGAGGTTGAAATCAGATTTTAAGGATTATGCTCTTTATCATGAAAGTTTGGACTAGGTAGAAAATCTTTGGACAGAGGCTGGCTTCACTGAACTATAAAGGGGAAGTTGATTGCTCAGGCTAAGCCATTCCTATATATTTAAGCAGTCAATTAATACAACCCACTCTTCATTAGCCTTTTAGTAATGTAAGCTTGGTCAATTTAAAAAGTATGGGACAATTTAATTAATTCAGACTTTCCACAGGCACAGCCCAGTTCTTCCTATGCCTTGGAAACTTACAATCTAGGCAACTGTTGTTTTTCAGGTGGGATCAAGTCTCACTTGTCAATTTGAATCCCCCTTTAGGTCATGTTTAGCATACATCTCATTTGTGAGAATATCAACATTGTGTAGTATTATGGTTATTGAGTTTGCATTTTCCTTTTTCTTAGAATTGGTGATTAGGCTCCATAGCTTTTCTTCTGAAGCAAAGAAGAAATAAGCACATATAGATCATTTGAATAGAATTTGGTCCAGACATATACTCTTACATTATGGTCAATTAATATTTGCTAAGGGTGTCATGACAATTCAGTGAAGGAAAGAATAGTTTTTTCCACAAATGTCTCTGAAATAACTAAACACCCACATTCAAATTGGAAATGGACAATAAACCTAAATGTAAAATATAAAACTCTTAGAAGAAAACATAGGAATGAATATTTGTCACCTTGGATTTGAAAATGCTTTCTTCTATAAGATACAAAAACATAAATGGAGAAAATCTCACAAACACCTAAGTTGGTTGCCATCAAAATTAAATATTTGTGCTTGAAAGCATACCAACAAAAAAGCACAAAGGCAAATACAGAATGGGAAAAAATGTTTGCTAATCATATACTTGATAAGGAATTGATTTCCAGAATATATGAAGAACTCTCATATCTCAATCATTAAAAAAAATAATAAAACTGGGCTGTACCTGTGGCTCATTGAGTAGGGCGCTGGCCCCACATACCGAGGATGGCCAGTTCAAGCCCGGCCTCAGCCAAACTGCAAAACAGAAAAATAGCCAGGCATTGTGGCAGGTGCCTGTAGTCCCAGCTACTTAGGAGGCTGAGGCAAGAGAATCGCCTAAGCCCAGGAGTTGGAGGTTGCTGTGAGCTGTGATGCCATGGCACTCTATTGAGGGCAATAAAGTGAGACTCTGTCTCTACAAAAAAAATTTAAAAAAAAAGTTTTAAAATGAACAAAATATTTGAATAGATATCTCTCTATAGAAGGGAAACAAATGTCCAGTAAGCATATAAAAAAGATTGTCAAAATCATTAGCTATCAGGAAAAGGCAAATCAGAACTTCACATCCACTGGAGTGGCTATAATAAAAAACACAAATAATAACAAGTATTAGTGAAAATTTCCACTGCTGAGGGAATATAAAATAATTCAGCTATTATGAAAAAGAGTTTGGCAGTTCCTCAAAAAGTTAATCACAAATTTATCATATGAGCCCAGAATTTCACTCCTGAGTATATACCCAAGAGAAATGAAATCACATGTTCACACAAAAACTTGTTCATAGATGGTCATAGCAAAATTGTTTATAATAGCTAAAACTGGAAACAACCCAAATGTCTATAAACAGACAAATAGATTAACAAAGTGTGATATATTCAGATAAAAGAATGTTATTCTGTCATAAAAATTAATGAATTAATGATTTATGCTGCAACAGGCACAAGCCCCTGAAGACATTACATTATATGAAAGAAGTCCATCACAAAATACCATATATTGTATAATTCCATTTATATCAAATGGCCAGACTAGGCAAATCTCTGGAGACAGAATAGTTTAGTTGGTTCCCAGGAGCTGGGATGAAGGTAATGAGCAGAGACGGCTAATGGGTTTGTGCTTTCTTTTAGAAGTGATAAAAATGTTACAAGATTGATTGTAGTGATCATTGCAAATTCTTCAAATATAACAAAATCATTCAATTATACAATTTCAATGAGTTAATTGCATGGTATTTGAATTGTATCTCAATAAAACTGTTAGAGAAAAATATTTAAAAAGAAATAATTACCCTAGATTCTAAAAATAATTTCCTTGAGCTGCCTAAACCTGGGGCCAGACCCTTCCTGTAGGATGGCATTAAGTGATTGCCAAATTGACTCTTTCCCCCTCGACACTATCCAAACTCATTCCTTCTTCTAGTCTATATAAAAAGATCTTAGGAGTGGAGATATAGAGCAGAATATGTTGTCAGAACTGTTGACTGTGATGATTATAAAACATATCTGCAGATTCTTTGAAACTCCTCACATTGACAGATCAATTTTCTTGAGTCTGAGCTGACCTTACTGACTTGCTTGCAACCGGTAAAATGGAGCAAAAGTGATGCAGAATTTTTATGGCCAGGAAAAAAGGCTATGGAAATTCAACCTGTTCTCTTTAGCTACTTTCCTTAACTAATTGTATTTGGATCCACCATGAACCACCATGTAAAAGATCTGAGGCCAGCGTGCTGTGATGAAATTCAGGCCACATCAAGAGTTCCCATGTGGGTGATCTGATTCATATCCCCTGCTCAGGTCCCAGCCCATAACCAGTATCAACTGCTAGTCATGTGAGTAAGATACTTTAAGATTATTCTAGCCACCCGATACCATGTCTCTCCAATTTAGACAAAAACTGTTCTCACTGTGCTATTTTCAAATTCCTGATCCAAAGAAGCTGTACAAAATTAAAAACAAAGTATGGTGAAAGGCTATTCTCCAAATATGAGGCCATATAAAGGGAAGAAGCACAAAGAGAATTACTGGTAGAGATTAAAAGTATATGAAAAAAGAAGACTCTGCTTTTCTAGTAACCATTTTGATATCTGCTATTGAATCAAGTTCACTAATTTGCCAAAGTATCCAAATAGAGTAATAAAAGGAGATGAAGTGATGAATCAGCCTGGATTCCCTATTTTGGATAGCCAGAGAATACCAGGTCCGATAACTAGGCTTGAGCCATCTTGACAGTTATCTTTCCCAGGATGTCTGCCAGTCTGTCAGTCAGGGTGACTGTAGCCTCTCTGTGGAGTGCTCTTATGGTAGGAAATAAGATTTGCACTTGGAGTGAGTATGGATGATTTAAGAGTAGAGCTGGAGACATATTATTAAGGGGTACTCATTGGAACTGCCTACTTTATGAGCCCAAGATAGAGACTACAGACAATTAACATAGATTGTCTATTCAAGATTAATTGGAGCGTGTATCTGAATAAAGACCATGATATCACAGAGATAAATGTAGAAAATCAAAGAGCAAGGCTTGTCAACCTACACAACAAACAAAGATTCTTCAAAGATAATGAGTTTATTTGGGAATATGTAGGATATTTAAAAGTCTGAGATATGGGGGCTACGGAATCAAAGTCATATTCAGAGTTTGACAAGGGGAATCGTTTAAGACAAAAGAATACACTTAATTTGTTAGGAAAGGAAGAGAACATTAGTTACACGGGCTTATCACATTAGCTGATGCTAGTTCATTAGTGGAGATGTGTTAGGCAAATTTTCTTGTGCATCCAGCTAGCTGTACTTGTGACTCATATAGCAAGCTATAGTTTAGAAAGCCCTTGACAAAAGTTCTTGTTACAGGCATATGTGTGTAAGAGCACTTCAGAGAGTCTTTGTTATAGTTTTTATCATACATATGTGTGCATTCACCCTTTTCAGACACCTAAATTTACCAATTTACTTTTTTGTTAGGGTTTGACACACGAGTAGTTCCATGATGATTCTGATAAATTTCACAGGTTGAAGCTAGAATTAAAAAGGGAACAAAACTAAGTAATGTATCCTATCAAGGCTCAGGGCCAGTTATGAAAGGAAACACTATGGTACATTTCCAGAATCTGGCCCCCAAATAATGAAGAGTTCAGAGCTTCATTTTCACAGTTTTTTTTTTATTCTGGTCCGACAAAAATACCTCAATTTGGTCTGATAAATTCCCTTATCATCCTTAACATTAGTACAAACTGAACAGGTAAAATTAGAAAGCCAAGGGATTGTGGATCAGGAAATTCCTGAATGATGTGCTCCATAGAATACTTGCTACAAGGAGATCAGTCAGCACCAGCCAAAGAAGCAGAAATAAGCAAGAAAGCAAAGGGGATTATGACCACTGTTAGCTAAACAAATAGACCTTTCATGTGTTCTCTTTTCTTCCTCAGAGTATCAACTTTCTGGCCTATGAGGAGAGAGTTAGAAATTTAGGTAGAAGATGCCAGCCAGCTGATCTTGTTACTTGTGACCACTATCTCATAGACACAGTTAGGGTTATGTGTCCAACCTATATTAGGGAAGAGGACATGAGTGTCAACTGGAAGTGCTTAAAATATCATAAAGATAACAGATTATTAATAATCTTTTATTTAAAGCAGCAATTGCTTACATTCTTCTCAATTAATTCTCCAGTAAACAAGTAACATAAACAATATGACTTTGTATCACTGAGCTTTGGGTAACATCCCAGCTCTGCAGGTTTGTTAAGATGATTAACTACAAAGCCCCTAGAATGGTGACAGAGCATATCATGCCCTCAGTATTTATTATCAATGCCCTTATTTTACCATGAGAAGGAGACCTAGAAGACTATTTGGATTTTTCATGCTTAAATGGGATTCTAGAAAACTCCTTGGAGTTTCAAATTTGAGCGTTAGAGACTTTCAAAGGCCTCCTGAGGCTTCTCCTTCATGTGGTTATTTTAAAAGGCTCATTATTGAACATGCCCCCACCTCTACTTACACACATGTATTCTGTATGTTTCCTACTCTTATTTGAGGGTCTTAGGTGATGTTTCTTTTATATGTTGCAGTGAGAAATATCTATTATCTCTTCACCCTCTTTCCATAGTCCTAAAACAAATCAAAGAGTGCAATTGCTGGCATCACATGCTGACTTACAAACGGTACCTGAAGAGAAACGTCTTTGAACTGCTAATCTCCCTGATAATATGCCACTGAGTTATTATAGGTTATTGTTATGTTCATAAAAGTATAGATTTATTAGGAGGGGCTTCTAATAATGCATGTGTGAGAGAGGGAAGTGATGTTTAATAAATTAAAAAATGCTTAATAATTAATGTTTAATAAATTAAAAAAAAAATGCTTCAAGACCTGACTTCTTACTTGTTAAGCTTAATATAACATTGATGTGCTCCCATGATGCTGATAGTCACATGAAGCCAAATATCTTTCTATTGTTTCTATTGTCCTGATTAGTCCATGCCTTCATGAACAAGACATCACTACAAAGGAAGCTGCTGTCTGTTAATAACAAAGAGGGGGTACAGAATTCTAAGAAAACTGGTTGGTACCTGCTGCTTTTCATGAACTTCAGAGAAGCATGTCCAAAAAACTATTTTCTACATACTCTGTTAAGAAGTCAAGTTATCACCTGTAGTCCCAGCAACTCGGGGGGCTGACGCAAGAGAATGGCTTAAGCCCAAGAGGTTGCTGTGAGTTGTGACAACCAAGAGCAACATAGTGAGACTCTGTCTCAAAAAAACAATAATAATAAAATAGAATACAAGTATAATAGATGTCTGGAAGTTCCCTCTTCAGGAGTAATATATCAACCCAACTACAACAATAAAGGACCAAAAAACAATAACCCAAACAACAACAAAGAGGAAAGAAAAGAAACCTAAAAACATTGGGCAAGGGAGCAAAAATTATATACCTATTGCAATATACTTTCTGGCCACAAGGCGGCGCTGTTGTAGCCACAAATGGGGAACACACTCTGGAAACCACTCTTTACTTGCCAAGATCGTGTCCTGTGTTCGGACTTAGTCACCATCAGTCAGTGCCTGCTTGTTGTCAGCATTCAGTCCCTGCAGGGTTGGGAACTTAAAGCCCTTGCCAGAATCCTTAGGAGGCATGTCTGACAAAAACAACTGACAATTCCCAAGGGTGCAGGATCCACTCAGCTCACCCTAAGAGTGGATGCCCAAGCTCATCAGGAATGCTGGAGCCAGCTGTACACTAGGATCCAGCAGATCTGCTCAACCTTCCCACAATGGCAGCCCAGATAGCAGCGGGGACCTACCCCCCAATGGTGGCCCAGCTAGCTGCCAAGCCTCTGGGAGATCCATACACAGGTATTTAAACCCAGTTGCTGGACACGAAGACCACCCACTCCTCCAAGCCCACCAGGGGAGTCCCAGTATACACTCCAGCCCCAAGTGGAAAACCTGCAGGACTGATCTTTCCCAATTCCAATCCTCTGTCAAAGGACTGGCCAGCTGGCCCCCACCCATTCCTACACATTCACCTTCTGTGCAGCCTTTCCTCAGCTCCTCACCTGTTCTCTGGCTCCTGTACCCATAGCTTCTAGGGAAGCTCTTGGAATGACATATTGTGGAGCTGCTATCTGTTAATGAGTCCTCAGCCCCTGAGCGCTGGAGCCTCTGCCATGGCACCCACACAGTCCGAGGATAACTGATAACTTGAAGTTTTTTTTGTTTTTTTGTTTTTTTTTTTTTTGAGACAGTCTCGCTATGTCGCCCTCAATAGAGTGCTGTAGCGTCACAGCTCACGGCAACCTCCAACTCTTGGATTTAAGCAATTCTCTTGCCTCAGCCCCCCAAGTAGATGGGACTACAGGTGCCTGACACAATGTCTGGCTATTTTTTGGTTGCAGTTGCCATTTTTGTGTAGCAGGCCTGGGCCAGACTCGAACCCACTATCGTTGGTGTATGTGTCTGGTTCCCTATTCACTGAGCTGTGGGCTTCCAGCCTGTACTTGTATTCTTAATCTTAATCTTCATTTTGACAAGGGTAGACCTTGAGGACTGTGTTGGTATCTGCTGCTTTTAGGGAACTTCAGAGGAGCATGTCTGAAAAACTCTATTTTCTACATACTCTATAAAGAAGTCAAGTTATCAGGGACCTTCAGACTGTGCACGTGCCACACCAGAGGCTCTAGCTGGTCCAGCGTTCAGGTGCTGAGGACTCATTAACAGATAGCAGCTCCACAATACGTGGTTCCAAGAGTTTCCCTAAAAGCTGTGGGCTACAGGAGCCAGAGAAGGGGGCAGGAGCTGAGGAAAGCCTGCACAGAAGGTGAGTGTGTGGGAATGGGTGGGGACCAGCTGGCCAGCCCTTTGACGGAGGACTGGAGATGGGAAAAGACTGTCTTGCAGGTTTTCCATTTGGGGCCAGACTGCATTGGGACTCTGCTGGACGACTTTGATGAGTGGGTGGAATTGCTGCCCAGCAGGTAGGTTTGAATACCTGGTGGTATGGATCTTCCATACACTGGGCTGCTATCTCAGCCACCATTGTGGGAAGGTCATAGCTTCTAGCTAGGCCACCATTGGGGGTAGGTGACTGCTGCCAGCTGGGCTGCCATTGCGGGATGGTGGAGCCGATTCGCAGGGTCCTAGTGCACAACTGGCTCTGGCGTGCCTGATGAGCTCCGGCATGCACTCTTAGAGTGAGCTGAGTGGATCCTGCACCCTTGGGAATTGTTTTCGGCGTATTTTGTAAGACATGCCTCCTAAGGATTCTGGCAAGAGCTTTAATACTCCAACCGGCAGGGACTGAATGCTGACAACAAGCAGGCACTGACTGAGGACAACTAAGTCCTGAACACAGGACCCCATCTCCTTGGCAACTAAAGCAT
Organism: Perodicticus potto; assembly: GCA_963574655.1. NCBI lineage: Eukaryota > Metazoa > Chordata > Mammalia > Primates > Lorisidae > Perodicticus > Perodicticus potto. The sequence continues at coordinate 14,017 of CAUYRH010157859.1, read as the reverse complement.
GGTATCCAAGACTTGTTCTCCATTTGCTAAGGCTACCTCGCCGCCTGGTGGCCAGAGCGTATATTGCAGTATGTATGTAATTTTTGTTCCCTTGCGCAATATTCTTAGGGTTTTTTTTTCTTTCTTTCCTTCTTTTTTTGAGACAGAGCCTCAAGCTATAGCCCTGGGTAGAGTGCTGTGAAATCACAGCTCACAGCAACCTCCAACTCCTTGGCTCAAGTGATTCTCCTGCCTCCGCCTCCCAAGTAGCTGGGACTACAGGCACCTGCCACAACACCCAGCTATTTTTTGGTTGCAGCCGTCATTGTTGTTTGGCAGGCCTGGGCTGGATTTGAACCTGCCAGCTCAGGTGTACGTGGCTGGCATCTTAAGCGCTTGAGCCACAGGCGCTGAGCCTATTCTTAGGTTTTTTTTTTTTCTTTTCTCTTTGTTGTTGTTTGGGTTGTTGTTTTTTTTTTCTTTTATTGTTGTAGTGAAGTTGATGTATTACTCCTTCAGAGGGAACTTCCAGACATCTATTGTAGTTGTATTCTTAATCTTCATTTTTACAGGAGTGGATCATGAGGACTATGTTGGCACAAGCCTACAAGGCATCAAATATTCCAATAGAAAATAAAAATCACCTAAGAGAAAATCACTTTCAAATGATTCAAAGATTGTCTACTTATAAGTTTCCAAGGAATATGAGCTCAAGGAATATGACCTTTAAGACATATCAAATTATTCAAAGAAATCATCATGAGTGTTTGAGCCAAAAGAATCAGCAATAATATGGGACCACCTGTATAATAGATAAGCAAATTATCAGCATAAAATTTTAAGGATATATTAGTAGTTCTGGAGAAATGAGAGACTAAAAATAAATGTTAGACTAGTTATTAAATACAACAAGTCTTTAAAACACATTCTCCGTCCAGTAAAGATAGATTGTTAATGTGGATCAACCATCCCATAGACTCTAACAAATATTCATACACCTTAAAAGAAAATTACTGGTTTGGAGTCACAGAATTACTGAAATATAAGATAAGAAATAAGGAAAACCCAGAAAAGTTAGTTGGGGATTTGGAAAAAATTTCCCTAAGGATATATGCCAAACAGAAAAGACTTGGTGGTGAAGCTTACCACCAAGCTGAGAAAAGTTGTAAAAGTTGTAAAGTTTTACAAGCTGAGAAAAGTTTCTGAAAGATGCATAGTGCTGGAGAATGAAAAAATAGAATTCATTCTTCATATCAAACACTATAGCATTGTTGCTCAAACAAAGGGCTATGTGCCATAAGGAAGTACAGTAGATGTCTGGAAGTGCACTCTGGAGGAATAATATGTCAAACTAGGGTGAATATTATTTCTATGACATTTCACATATTAAATTTATCAATCAATAAAAGCTATCAAGGATAAAAGAAAATTTTATTGCAATAAGGAGGGGTTGAATGCAGATGTGATCAGGCAGAAAAAAGAATTAGTGAATTTGAAGGCAGACCATTTGAAATTATCAAGCAGAGAAACATAAATAAATAAAAATAAATAAAGTGAAGAAAGACTAAGGTACATATGGAAGACCACCAAGTGAGCCAATATACCTAATATGGAATTCACTGAAGGAGCAGAGAGCTTATTTTAAGAAATGATGTTTGAACTCCTCAAATCTAAGGAAACAGACATCCAAATTCAAATTCCAATGGCTACAAAAAAATTAACTTAGTAAGAAACCAAAGGGGTTGACAATGAGGCACATTATAGTCAAACTGTCAAAAGTTAGACACTAGAATAATCTCTAAAGCAGCAAAACAAAAGTGATTTGTAATGTACAAGGGAGCTCCTCTAACATTATCAGTGGAGTCTTCAGCAGAAACCTTATAAGGCAGAAGAAAGGAATATGAGGTTGCTTTAAGCTAGGCAGACACCACAGCACTATAGCTTGGGAAAAGACTGAAACTCTGTCTCAAAAAAAATTTGTAGATGAAATTGGGAAATGTAGATAAGGTTGAGAGCTCTTCTTGTGTTTGTGGTTTGATTTCCTGACAGTAAGTAACAGTTTTAAGGCCATGAAATAGGCCTTTTGCCCTAGTACTTTTTATATCATTTAATTGTCTTGAAAACTCTTAAAAAGAACCCCAGTATCTCTATTTTATAGATGAAGAAACCAAAGTTAATAAATAGTTGGAACTTTATGGAAATACCTTTAAGCAAGTCTAACCCAAAGTTCATGGTATTTCCATTGGAAAATATTAACCATGAAACTAAGAACCCTTGCCATTTTTAATAAATTCCTCATGTATTTGCTTTTAGGTTTCGAAACACAATTTAAAAAGCAATAACACTTGTAAATTCCTCCTTCCTGTACGTAGAAGAACGAGTGCATACTGATGTGATATACGATAGAAACTACTTTGATAAATCAATAGAAAATATCTTTCCTTGAGGATGAATTTTAAAAGAGCTGAGATAGTATTTTTCAAAATTTAAAGCAGTGTTTTCACTGCTCTCATTTGAGCATTGTTTCTCAAATGAGATCTCACACAAAGCTCTATAAACAGATAAAATAGTATGTGCCCTGGCAGAACTGAGGGTAGACGGAGCCTCCTGGATCATGTACCCCCTTCTCTCCTGGTAGTGGCACCCTGGGTCATCTCTAGAAAAATCTAGGGAACTGAGGAACATAAAGATTAGAGCTTATATAGTCTAAATGCCTAAGAGGAAACAGAAGACAAAGCCAGGTAGGGGTGAGGGGACAAGCAAAGGAAAAGTTAAATATACCGTCCCCTTTTCATTTTGTCAATTAGACTGCACTTCATTTACAAAGTCATAGTCCCATCATTCTTTGTCACTACTTTTTCTGCACTGTTTCCGGCAGATGGAGCTTGGACACTTCTTTACTTGTGTGAAAAGTAACTGAACCCCAGTGGTGAGTTCCAGTGTTCTGGATTGCTTCTTGTAGGGTACTACTATAACAACGTATATTCAGACTATAGCATGGAGTAGAAGTACTGCTTTGTATTAATATCCTAGCATTGCAATTTGTATCCTGGCACACGCATGCAGACTGTTTCCTGATACTTTATCACACTTCCTGTTTTTAAAAATGTCAGAATGTTATTGGGCCACACATGTTTTGGTTACTTAATTTGCTTTTGTACCTTTTAAGTCAAAGTTATCATTGCGCCCTTGCTCCAGAAAGTGTGCACAGTACCTGTTAGGTGTGCATTTACCCCTCCCCCTCCCACCTACTTGATTTCTGCTTACTTCCATATACGCACATAAATGTTGATCAACTAGTTCCAATTTAGTACTGAGTCCATGTGGTGGTTTGCACACTGTGGAATACTACCCAGCCAGAAAAATAATGGTGATGCCGTATCTTTTATAACAACCCAGATGAAACTGGAGACTATTTGTCTTAGTGAAGTATTGCAAGAATGAAAATACAAACACCACATGTACCTCCTTTCTTCCTTCATGTTGACTTGGTTTCTTTTTTGTATATTCAGAATGAGAGTGAAGAATGCTAAATACTTTACTCAAGCACATATGACTTCGAGAATTATCAAACCACAAATGGAAAATTTTCTTCTGATATTAATTCTTCATTATAGACAATAATGTTAAGTCATATGGTTTACCATAATATTCAATTCTTATAGTGAAACTATATGGTATGTGCAGTATAGTATCAACAATGTTTTGTGGCTATAAGATGAATGACAGTCCTAAGGTCTACTCAGACATATCTCAGTATGATGCAACCTGGCCTGAGGATTTGCAACCCTGGACCAGCAGTTCTAGGAGATAAGCCCACCTCAGCACGCATGCAACTCTCATGCGCCTTAAAACAAAGCTTACCCTTATAAGAATAACGCAAACTTCTTTTATGAAGGAAATACTTCTTTTAGTAAGGCAACTGACATGGGCTAAATACAGGTATAAAAGAGAGAAAAATCCCCCAAACTTTGACAATAGTCCATAGAAGGAGACCCTCCCAGTCAGCAGTCAGTTGGATAGCTGACCACCTGACTCTGTCCAGCCCATAATACCAGCCCGCTCCTTCTATTTGCTGTGTCAGAGTGCTTCCAGGATAAACTGTTTGAGCATCAGACAGTGTCCAAGATTCACCTTTGCTTTGAATCAGCCTGAAGGGTTAAGTTGGCCCTGTGGAAGTTGAAGAACTAAGACCACCCAAGAGCCACATACAAGACAGTATGGCATACATCTGTACCTCCATTTTGCAGATGAGATCGCATGTTTAATGTTTTAGTCAAATCCATGTGACCTAATTTGAAACTTATTTATTTATTTTTGCAGTTTTGGCTGGACCAGGCTTGAACCTGCCACCCCTGGTATATGGAGCTGACACCCTACTCCTTGAGCCGCAGGTGCTGCCCCTAATTTGATATTTAAATAGGTAAGGGATGTTAATTCTTGTTTTGACTCCCTGGGATAGCAAATAAAATTCTAATTTCTGCCATTAGAGTGGGGAAACAAAGGATAGCTTTTTACATTGATCAATATTGAAATTGCATGACTTGCCTCTGATAATGATAGTCTTTAAAGAAGAGAGTGTTTTGTAATTTTGTTATCTTAAGTTAAAGAAAGAAGAATCATAGATTAGTGGAAATCTCCTAAAACTTAATTTTAATTAAGTAAAAGTTCCAATCATTATTCTATTTTTAATGAGATTGAGTTGCATAATCAGTAGAGTTACACCCCCTAGTTTTATTCTCATGCCTATAGAAATCCTGTTTACCCAGCACTACTGAAGAGACTGTCTTTATTCATATGTATGTTCTTGGCATCTTTTGTCAAACATTGGTTGGCTGTAAATGTCTGAATTTATTACCAGACTTTCTGTTTGTTTGAATTACTCTACATATCTGTTTCTACACCTATATAATGCTGTTTTGGTAATTACAGACTTATACGTTGAAGCAAGTTTGCATGATACCTCTAGGTTTGGTTTTTCTGTTGTAGTTTCTTGTTTAGTGTTTCATTTTTTGTTTTGTTTTGTTTATCAATATTACTTTGGGCTATTCTGGGTTCTTTGCAGTTTAATGTGAATTTTAGGCTTGTTTTCTCTATTTCTGTGATGAATATCACTGGTATTATGTTGGGAACTGCATTCAATCTATAAATCACTTGGGAAGAATGATCATTTTTAAAAATATTAATTCTTCCAATCCATGAATATGGAGTATTGATCCCTTTTGTGTGTTCCTTTCAAATTTTTTCATCAGTGTGTTGTGGTTTTCCTTGTAGACATCTTCCCCTTTTCCTGGCTAATTCTTTTTCCTGTTATTTAAATTATGTAGAGCTATAGTAAATGTAATTGCCTCCCCTTTCAGCTAACTAATTGTTGGTATAGAGAAATACTAAGTACTTCTAATTTTTATCTGTTGACTTTGCATCCTGCAACTTTACTGAAGCGTGTTTGGTTGAGTTCATTTCTACATATAAGGCCAGGTCTTCTGCTAACAAGGAAAGTTTGACTTTCTCCTTTTCCATTTGGCTGCTCGTTATTCATTTCTCTTGCCTGGTTGCTCTGTCTAGAACAGCAGTTCTCAACCTGTGGTTCATGACCCACAGGAACAGTATTAAAAGGTTGCGGCATTAGGAAGGTTGAGAACCACTGGTCTAGGACGTCCAGTACTTATGCTGAGTAAGAGTGGTGAAAGTGGCCATGCTTGTTTTATTCCAGTTATAGAGTAACATCTTTAAGCTTTTCTCCAATCGGTGTGATGAGCTGTGGGTTTATTACATATGGTATTTCTTATGTTGAGGTACATTCCTCCCATACCTTACTTATTAAGAATTTTCACCACCGTGAAGGAGTGTTGAATATTTTCAAATGTGGTTTTCTTTGTGTGTATGTGTCTGTAGAGACTATCATGTTTTTTTGTCCTTAATTACACCGTTATGTTTTAAATTTATTCATGTGAATATGGTGAATCAACCTTGTATCCCTGAGATAAATCCCAGTTAATTAGGGGTATAATATTTTTAAGGTGCTGCTGGATTCAGTTTTATAGTACGTAGTTGCAGTTTTTATATTCTTGCCTAATACAAATACCTCAATTGGGTCTGATAAATTCCCTTATCATCCTTAACTTTAGGCCAAACTGAACTGCAAAATTATAAAGCCAAGGGATTGTGGATCAGGAAATTCCTTAATGATGTGCTCCATAGAATACTTGCCATAAAAAGATCAGTCAGCACCAGCCAAAGAAGCAGAAATAAGCAAGAAAGCAAAGGGGATTATGACCACTGTTAGCTAAACAAATAGACCTTTCATGTGTTCTCTTTTCTTCCTCAGCATATCTAGTTTCTGGCCTACGAGGAGAGAGTTGGAAATTGAGGTAGAAGATGCCAGCCAGCTGATCTTGTTACCTTTGACCTCTATCTCACAGAGGCAGTCAAGGTTATGTATCCAACCTGTATTAAGGAAGAGGACATGAGCGTCAACTGAAAGTGCCTAAAATATCATAAAGATAACCGGTTATTAATAATCTTTTATTTAAAGCAGCAATTGCTTACATTCTTTTCAATTAATTGTCTGATAAACAAGTAAGAGAAACGATATGCCTTTATATCATTGAGCTTTGGGTAACATCCGGGCTCTGCAGGTTTGTTATGACGATTAACTGCAAAGCCCTTAGAATGGGGACAGGGCACATCATGACCTCAGCATTTATTACCAATGTTCTCATTCTACCATGAGAAAGAGGACCAGAAGACTATTTGGCTTTTTCAAGCTTAAATAGGATTCTAGAAAACTCCTTTGAGTTGCAAATTTGAGTGCTAGAGACCTTCAAAGGCCTCCTGAAGTTTCCCCTTCATATGATTATTTTAAAAGTTTTATTATTGGGCAGTGCCTGTGGCTCAGTCGGTAAGGCGCCAGCCCCATATACTGAGGGTAGTGGGTTCAAACCCAGCCCCAGACAAACTGCAACAAAAAAAATAGCCAGGCATTGTGGCGGGCGCCTGTAGTCCCAGCTACTCAGGAGGCTGAGGCAAGAGAATCGCATAACCCAAGGAGTTGGAGGTTGCTGTGAGCTGTGACCCTATGGCACTCGACCGAGGGTTAATAAGTGGAACTCTGTCTTAAAAAATAAATAAATAAATAAAAATGAAAAATAAAAAAAAGGCTCATTATTGAACATGCCCCCACCTCTACTTACACACATGTATTCTGTATGTTTCCTACTCTTATTTGAGGGTCTTAGGTGATGTTTCTTTTATATGTTGCAGAGAGAATATCTATTACTTCTTCACTATCTTTCCTTAGTCCTGAAACAAATCAAACAGTGCAATTGCTGGCATCACATGTTCACTTACAAACGGTACCTGAAGACAAGTGTCTTTGAACTGCTAATCTCCCTGGTAATATGCCCCGGATTCATTATAGCCTATTATGTTTATGAAAGTATAGATTTATTTGGAGGGGCTTCTAAAAAACGCATGTGTGAGATAAGTTATGTTTAGTATATATATTTTATTTATTATTTATTTATTTATTTTTTGGAGACGGAGCTTCAAGCTGTCACCCTGGGTAGAGTGTTGTGGCATCACAGCTCACAGCAAACTCCAACGCCTCAGCTCAAGCGATTCTCCTGCCTCTGCCTCCCAAGTAGCTGGGACTACTACCCGTCACAACCTGGATTTTTTTTGGTTGTAGCCATCATTGTTGTTTGGCGAGCCTGGGCTGGATTCGAACCTGCCAGGTTAGGTGTATGTGGCTGGTGCCTTAGCTTTTTGGCCACAGGCATGATATATATGTTTTATTTTTATTTTTATTTTTATTTATTTATTTATTTATTTTTGTAGAGACAGAGTCTCACTTTATCGCCCTTTAGTGATAAAGTGTCACACAGCTCACAGCAACCTCCAGTTCTTGGGCTTAGGCGATTCTCTTGCCTCAGCCTCCCAAGTAACTGGGACGACAGGCGCCCACCACAATGCCTGGCTAAATATATATGTTTTAAAGAAGTACTTAAAAACCTGCTTCTTACTTGTTAAGTTTCTTATAACACTGACCTGCTCCCGTGATGCTGATAGTCACATGAAACCAAATATATTTGCCTTGTTTCTATTATCCTGATTAGTCCATGCCTTTGTGAACAAGACCCAACTACTAAGGAAGCTGTTATCTGTTAATAACAGAGAGTGAGGATAGAATTCTAAGAAACCTGGTTGGTATCTGCTGCTTTAAGGGAACTTCAGAGAAGCATGTCTGAAAAACTCTATTTTCTGAATACTCTGTTAAGAAGTCAAGTTATCAGGGATCCTCGGACTGCTCGGGTGCCACACCAGAGGTTGTAACCAACCCAGCGCTCAGGTGCCAAGGACTCATTAACATATAGCAACTCCATAGTATGTGGTTCAAAGAGCTTCCCTAAAAGTGGTGGGTTACAGGAGCCAGAGAAGAGGTCAGGAGCCAAGGAAAGGCTGCACAGAGGGTGAGTGTGTGGGAGCCAGTGGGGACCGGCTGGTCAGCCCTCTCAGGAAGGACTGGAGACGGGAAAGGGCTGTCCTGCATGATGTCCATTTGGAGCAGGACTGTGCATAGGGACTTCCTTGGAGGGAGTGGACGAGTGAAATTGGTGTCCAGTGACTAGGTTTGAATACCTGGTGTGTGAATTGCCCATAGGCTTGGCTGGTAGCCAGGCCACCATAGAGGGAAGGTCTTGAGTGTTAGCTGGGCCGCCAGTGTGGGAAGGTCATAGCTGCTAGTTGGGCCAACTTCAGGGGTATGTCGCTGCTGCTAGCTGGGCTGTCATTGTGAGAAGGTCAAGCAGATCTGCAGGATCCTAGTGCACAGCTGGCTCTGGCATGCCTGATGAGCTCGGGCATCTACTCTTAGAGTGAGCTGAGTGAATCCTGCACCCTTGGAAATTGTTTTGTCAGTGGTCTTTGTCAGACAGGCCTCCTAAGGATTCTGGCAAGAGCTTTAAGACCCCAACCCTGTAGCTAAGAACAAGCAGGCACTAACTCATGGCAACCAAGTCCAAAAGACAGGACCCAATCTCTTTGGCAAGTAGAGTGGTTTCCAGTGCGTGTTCTCCATATGGTAATACAACAGCGCCGCCTTGTGGCCATAATGTATATTGCAATGTGTATGTAATTTTTAATCCCTTGCCCAGTATTTTTTAAATTTTTTTTCCTGTTTCTTGTTGTTTGTGTTGCTCTTTTGTGCTTTTTTATTGTTCTTTCTTGTATATTCAGAATTAGAGTGAAGAATGCTAAATCCATTACTCAAGCACATATTACTTTAACAATTATCCAACCACCAATGGAAAATTTTCCTCTGATATTAGTTCTTCATTACAATCATATTAAGTCATATGTTAAAGGTTTTCCATTTCTTAATATTTAATTCTTATAATGATACTACATGGTATGTGCATTTTAGTATAAGTGATGTTTAGTGGCTATGAGATTAATGACAGTCCTAAGGCCTACTCAGACATTTCATAGTATGATGCAACCTAGTCTGAGGATTTGCAACCCTGGATCAGCATTTCTAGGAGATAAGCCCATCTCAGCACACATGCAACTCTCATGCACCTTAAAACAATGCTTACCCTTACAAGAATAATGCAAACTTCTTTGATGAAGGAAATACTTATTTTATGAAGGTAATAAATTTGGCTACATACAGGTATAAAAAAGAGAGAGAAATCGCCCACAATAGTCCACAGAAGGAGACCCTCCCAGTCAGCAGTAGATGGATAGCTGACCACCCGACTCTGTCCAGCCCACGACACCAGCCCCCTCCCTCTATTTGTTGTGTCAGAGTGCTTCCAGGAAAGAGTGCTTGAGCCTCAGACAGTGTCTAATATTCACCTTAGCTGTGACTCAGACTGAAGGGGATAAGTTCCTCCTGTGGAAGCTGATGAACTAAGACCATGCAAGAACCCCATACAAGACAGTATGTTATCTGTATCTCCATTTTGCAGATAAGATGGCTTGTTTAGTGTTTCAGTCAAATTAACGTGACCTAATTTGATATTTAAATAGATAAGGGACATTAGTTCTTGTTTGGTTCCCTGAGATAGCAAATGAAACACTAATTTCTGCCATTAGAGTGGGGAAACAAAGGATATCTTTTTGAATGAATCAATATTGAAATTGCATAACTTACGGCAGTGCCTGTGGTTCAAGGAGTAGGGCGCCAGCCCCATATGGGATCAAACCCGCCCCTGGCCAAAAATTGCAAAAACAAACAAACAAAAAAAAAGAAATTGCATAACTTGCCTCTGATAATGATAGTCTTAAAGAATAGATTGTTGTGTAATTGTTTTGTCCCAAGTTAAAGAAAGAAGAATCATGGATTACTGGAAACCTCTTAAAACTTGATTTTGATTAAGTAAAAGTTCCAATCTTTATTCCATTTTTAAATGAGATTGAGTTTCATAATGAGTAGTGTTATATCCACCAGTTTTATTCTCCTCCCAATAGAAATCTGGTTTACCCAGCACTATTGAAGAGACTGTCTTTATTCTAGTGTATTTTCCTGCATCTTTGTCAAAAATTGGTTGGCTGTAACTATCTGGATTTATTTCTAGACTTTCTGTTTGGTTGAATTAGTCTACGTATCTGTTTTTATGCCAGTATAAAGCTGTTTTGGTAATTACAGACTTACACTTTGAAGCAAGTTTGTGTGGTACTTCTAGGCTTTTTGTTGTTGTTTGTTTTGGTTTTGGTTTTTTGTTTGTTTTTGATCATTATTACTTGGGGCTTTTCTAGGTCCTTTGCAGTTTAATGGGAATTTTAGGATTATTTTCTCTGCATTGTATCTATAAATTGCTTGGGTAGAATGATCATTTCAAACAATATTAATTCTTCCAATCCATCAGTATGGAATATCTATCCTTTTTGTGTTCCCCTTCAAAATTATTCATCAGTGTTTTATGGTTTTCCTTGTATACATCATTCCCCGTCTTGGTTAAGTCTATTTCTGGTTATTTAAATTTTCTAGAGTTATTGTTATGGAATTGCTTCCCCTTTAAGCTAACTCATTGTTGATATAGAGAAATACTTCTGATTTTTATATGTTGACTTTGCATCCTGCAACTTTACTGAATTAGTTCCAAGAGTTTTCATTAGAGTTCGTTTATACATATAAGGCCCTGTAGACTGCTAACAGGGAAAGTTTCACTTTCTCCTTTCCCATTTGGCTACCCATTATTCTTTTCTCTTGCCTGGTTGCTTTGTATAGGACATTCAATACTTATGCTGAATGAGAGTGGTGAGAGTGGCCATGCTTGTTTTGGTCCATTTATTACAGCAACATCTTTCAGCCTTTCTCCAATCAGTGTGATCAGTTGTGGGTGTATCACATATCATATTTCTTCTGTTGAGATACATTCCTCCCATACCTTACTTATTGATAATTTTCACCACCTTGAAGGAACATTGAATGTTTTCAAACAAGGTTTCTTTTGTTTGTTTGTTTGTTTGTTTGTTTTTGTATGTGTATGTGTCTGTGGAGACTATCATGTGTTTTTGTCCTTTATTCTGCTTTTCTGTTTTCAATTTATGGATGTGCATATGTTGAATCAACCTTGCATCCCTGAGACAAATCCCACTTAATTCAGGGGTATAATATTTTCGAGGTGCTACTGGATTCAGTTTTGTAGTAATTAGTTGCTGTTTTTTTTTTACTCTTGTCTGATACAAATACCTCAATTGCATCTGATAAATTCCCTTACCATCCTTAACATTAATCCAAATGGAACTGGAAAAATTAGAGAGCGAAGAAATTGTGGATTAGGAAATTCCTTAATGATGTGCTCTATAGAATACTTGCCACAAAGAGGTCAGTCAACACCAGCCAAAGAAGCAGAAATAAGCAAGACAGCAAAGGGGCTTATGACCACTGATAGCTAAACAAACAGACCTTTCATATTTTGTCTTCTCTTCCTCAGCATATCAAGTTTCTGGTCTATGAGGAGAGAGTTGGAAATTGAGGTAGAAGATGCCAGCCAGCTGATCTTGTTACCTTTGACCTCTATCTTATAGATGCAGTCAAGGTTATGTATCCAACCTGTATTAGGGAAGAACACATGAGCGTCAACTGAAAGTGCCTAAAATACAATAAAGAAAACAGGTTATTTATAACCTTTTTTTTGTATTAAATCATAGCTGTGTACAATAATGCAATCATGGGGTACAATGTGCTGGTTCCATGTACAGTCTGAAATATTTTCACCAGTTTCACCAAACTGGTGGAGGGAGGGTGATGAGTGGGTCCACACCTAGGGTGCATCTTAGAAGGGTATAGGTGAAGTTTACTAAATGTATAACCTTTTTTAAAAGCAGCAATTGCTTATATTCTTTTCAATTAATTCTCCAGTAAACAGGTAATATAAACAACATGACTTGATATCATTTAGCTTTGGGTAATATCCTGGCTCTACAGGTTTGTTATGATGATTAACTGCAAAGCCCCTAGAGTGGTGACAGAGCATATCATGCCCTCAGCATTTATTATGAATGTTCTCATTCCACCATGAGAAGGAGGACCAGAAGACTATTGGGATTTTTCATGCTTAAATAGTGTTCTCGAAAACTCCTTAGAGTTGTAAATTTGAGCATTAGAGACTTTCAAAGGCTTCTTGAAGTTTCTCCTTCATATTTGTGGCTATAACATGAATGACAGTCCTAAGGTCTACTCAGACATTTCTCAGTATGATGCAACCTGGCCTGAGGATTTGCAACCCTGGACCAGCATTTCTAGGAGATAAGCCCACCTCAGCACACATGCAACTCTCATACACCTTAAAACAAAGCTTACCCTTACAAGAATAACTTATTCTTCTTTTATGAAGGAAATACTTCTTTTATGAAGGTAACTGACATGGACATAAGCAATATGACTTTAGGCTCGGCACCTGTTGCACAATGGTTAGGGCGCCAACCACATACACTGAGGGTGGTGGGTTCGAACCCGGCCCAGACCAGCTAAACAACTGTAACAACAACAACAACAGAAATAGCTGGGCGTTGTGGCGGGCACCCGTACTCCCAGCTACTTGGGAGGCTGAGGCAAGAGAATCGCTTAAGCTCAAGAGTTTGAGGTTGCTGTGAGTTGTGACGCCACAAGCATTCTACTGAGGGTGACATAGTGAAACTCTGTCTCAAAAAACAAAACAAAATGACTTTATATCATTGAGCTTTAGGTAACAACCTGGTTGTGCATGTTTGTTGTGATGATTAACTGCAAAGCCCCTAGAATGGTAACAGAGCATATCATGCCGTCAGCATTTATCAATGTTCTCATTCTACCATGACAAGGAGGAACAGAATGCTATGTGGATTTTTCATGGTTAAATAGGATTCTAGAAAACGCCTTTGAGTTGCAAATTTGAGCGTTCAAGACTTTCAAAGGCTTCTTGAAGTTTGTCTTTTATATGATTACTTTAAAAGGTTCATTATTGAACATGCCCCCACACCTACTTACACTGATGCATTCTGTATGTTTCCTACTCTTATTTGAGGGTCTTAGGTGATGTTTCCTTTATATGTTGCAGAGAGAAATATCTATTATCTCTTCACCCTTTTTCCATAGTCCTGAAACAAAGAGTACTCTTGCTCACATCATATGTTGACTTACAAAGATCTTACAGAGTAACTCAGTGACATATTACCAGGGAGATTAGCAGTTCATAGCAGTTCACGCAAAGATATAAGTCAACACATGAACTGCTTTGATTTGCTAATCTCCCTGGTAATATGTCACTGAGTTATTATACGTTATCATTATGTTCATAAAAGTATAGATTTATTAGGAGGGGCTTCTAACAATGCATGTGTGTGAGAGAGAAGCGATATTTAATATATTTTAAAAAACACTTCAAAACCTTATTTCTTACTTATTTTTTTTTTGTATTGAGTCATAGCTGTGTACAATAATTCAGTCAAGGAGTACAGTGTGTGGGCTTCACATACAATTGGAGATATTTTTAAGCAGGAGCTGGTAGAGATTTTTAAATCACTTAGTTGGTTACAACTCTTGGTTACA
>CAUYRH010157857.1:0-10999 GCA_963574655.1 Perodicticus potto | reverse complement strand
AACGAAGAACATTTATAGAACTAGCACCAGGATTAAGAAACAAAACATTACCCGCCCCACCAAAAGACCCCCTTGTACCCAATTCCAGTCACTTCTTAACCACCCCAAAAACAACCATTGTTCTCACTTCTCACCTTGTAGAGTAGTTTGGCAGAATGGACTTTTTTTTCAACCTTCTCTAGTTCTTTTGATCAAGCTCCCAAAAACCAAAATATCACTGTTGAAAGATTGGAGTGAATAGGGGATGGAGATATGAAGAAGGGAAAAGTTACATAATTTTTCCTCACAATGGGAAGTGAGGGGAGCACTTGTTGAGGAGGATATACAGTACAAATAAGTTCTTAATGTCTGTGAAGCAAGTTTGTTCTTTTTATATAAAAGATGTGGGGACCTTATGCAGATTTTCAACGTTTAAGACCATCAATATAGTTTCTCAATCTTTTGGTGTCTGTCTCTAGTAAACTTCTTTTCTTTTTATTTCATTCATTTGTAGACCTCAAGTCCCATAGAAGAGGACTTTGAAGGAGTACAAGGTGCATTTGCCCAGCCTCAAGCCTCTGGTAATAAGCCCTCTGGGTAGATTTCTTTGAGAATCATCTGCCTTCACTTTCTGTTGGGTCACAGATGTTTAGATCTGGAAGAGTCCTTAAAGAAAACTTTATTCAGGTTTTTCATTTTACAATTAAAAAACTGAGGCTCAGTGATTTCATTTAGTATGAATACTCACCAGCCTCATGATGTCTAATTGTATAGATGCTAGATGTAGAATACTTCCCCTAGCATTTTAAAGTTATAGCACATATAATTATAATAGTTTCTTCTTTTAGGCCTGTAGTCTCACTAGATTTCAGGCCCCTTGATGGCACTTAGCAGGTGCACAGTTACCCTTGCTGAACTGACCTAGAAGTTTTGCCTAAACCTGAGAAAGACCAAGACCCCATCTCTAGTAAAAATAAAAATAATTAACTGGGTGTTGTGGCGGGTGCCTGTAGTCCCAGCTACTCAGAAGGCTGAGGCAAGAGGATCTCTTGGGCCCAGGAGTTTGAGGGTGCTGTAAGCTATAATGCCAGGGCACTTTACTTAGGGCAACAGAGTGAGACTCTGTCTCAAAAAAAAAAGAAAAAGAAAATAAGACACTAAGCTTTTAGATGAACAGTTAAATTCTCAGGATAATACATATTAAACCTAGAGTCTTAGGCCACTCATTTCTCTTGCTAACCCTCTGCCTGTGATCACTTTCTGTGGGCCTTGCCTGAATGTGGCCAATTTACTTGTATTTGGAGGAGGGTTGAGTGAGATGGAGAAGTTGTACAGCAGATAGGTCAGAAAATCAGGGCCAGTTCAATAAAAACACTTGAAATACATGAAAAATCATCTTATTTCTATTTCCCCCCTGTCAGCCCACATCTGCCCCCATTTCCACTTAGGGCTTTGATATTTATCTCCTTCCACAGTTACTGAGGGAAGTCACTGGGCCTCAGTTTTTTTTTTTCTGAGACAGAGTCTTACTATGTCACCCTTAGTAGAGTCCAACTCACAGCAACCTCAAACTGTAGGGCTTAAGCAATTCTCTTGCCTCAGCCTCCCAAGTAGCTGGGATTACAGGCACCTGCCACAATGCCTGGCTAGTTTTTTTGTTTGTTATTGTCATTGTTGTTTAGCAGGCCCAGGCCGAGGTTCGAACCCGCCAGCCTGGGTGTATGTGGCCGGTGCCATAATCACTGTGCTATACAGGCACCAAGCCGAGCCTCGGTTTTTTAATTGTGACAGCTATTGTGACATGACAGCTATTGTGCAGTACTTGCTGGATTCCAAGCCCCATTCTGCCACTGGCGCTTTCTGTATAACCTTGAGCAAATCACTTCTCTCTAGACCCTGTTCTCTTCTTGTATAAAGTAAAAGAGAGGGATCAGACTCCAAAATCTCTAAGTTCCTCTCCAGCTCTAAATTGTCCATATTAAGAATTAGTTTGTGGCTTGGCGCCTGTGGCTCAGCGGGCTAAGGCGCCAGCCACGTACACTTGAGCTGGTGGGTTCGAATCCAGCCTGGGCCCGCCAAACAACAATAACAGCTGCAACCAAAAAGAAAAAGTAGCCAGGCATTGTGGCGGGCGCCTGTAGTCCCAGCTACTTGGGAGGCAGAGGCAGGAGACTCGCTTGAGCCCAGGGATTGGAGGTTGCTGTGAGCTGTGATGCCACGGCACTCTACCCAGGGTGACAGCTTGAGGCTCTGTCTCAAAAAAAAAAAAAAAAAAAAGAATTAGTTTGTGCTTTGTGGGTATTTATTATTTCAAAAGAGGGTCATAGGAAGAACAACCCCAGTATCTCTCCACTGGTGGAGTTTCAGAACTCCTCGGTACCTGCTAAGGGTGGCACTGTTCTGGTGGGCCTTCCTAGTGCCTACCAGATTGCCTGGAACTAAGGAATGGGGTTTGAGTTGAGCTATGAGGATTGGAAATAGGGAGGGCTGCTCTGTGTGCCCCCTTTTATAAAAAGAACAGGACAGTGGTAGGAAGGAAAATGGATACTGGCCCTGTCTGCCTGGAGGTCTGCAAAGCATCTTACTGAGATGCCAAGGAGAGCATTTGAACTGGCTTCTCAGCACTCAAGACCCCCTCCTACTCTCATTCTTTAGGTGGTGATTGATGGCAAAGTTGCATAGTTAGTGCCCTAAAAATGCCCAGCTAATGTTCTTTTCTGTTTGGAATCTTTAGTGAACAAACAGTTCTTGGTTTCCACGCCCCCTGCTGTCTGTTGACAGGAACGAGGTCAGTTTGTCTTCCTGAAAAGACAAAATAACATTTGTCTCCAGAAGTAACTGTGTGGTTATAACTGAAAGGCCAGTAAATGGCTTGATTGTTTTCAGAGTGTCAGAATATAGTTCTCCCCTCTAAGCAAGGAAAATAAAGTTTCAGAGCAAAAACCTCTTCTACAGCACTCAATCCAAAGCCAATTAGTGAGCCACTTTGTTTGTCCCTGACAGAATCCCTATTTCTCATTCTGGACCAGACCAAGGGAAATTCTAGGGAATGAAAATAATACTGTGCGTTGACAAAAATTCATTTAAAAAATACATTTTCTTTATTCTTTCAGGTGAGGAAAAGTTCCAAGTGACAAAAATTCTTGAAAAGAATGCTGAGATTTTGAACAGGTCTCACTTTCAACCTATACGAAGGTATGGATTATTATCTTATTCACAATTCAGACTCACAGAAGACATGTTAAATGGTGGCAGTGCCCTGTAAATATATTGCTTATCTTCAGATGTAGAGGCACTGTCTTATAAAAATTAGCTTTGGGCAACTTAGCTTTGTTAGGACTTATTTGGCAGAATTTGAGTGGTAATAAAAAGGAGTCATTGTCTGTACTCAGATCCCAACTCTGCCTTTCTATTCATGTGGCTTTGGTCAAGGTTCTCAACCCCTCTATTCTGTTTACTCGTCTGTAAAATAGGGATAAGATTCTTTCGTGGGACTATTGACATAGGAATTGAAAGTAATAATATAACTCCTGGGCATTTATCCTTGAGAAATCCCTTTATATTCATACAAAACACATACATATTTATAGAAAATTTATTCATAGTAGCCCCAAACTGAAAACCCAGACATCCTTCACCAAGTGAATTATTATTATTATTATTATTTTTTTTTTTTTTGAGATAGAGCCTCAAGCTGTCACTCTGGATAGAGTAGCATCACAGCTCACAGCAGCTTCCAATTCCTGGGCTCAAGCGAGTCTCTTGCTTCTGCCTCCCAAGTAGCTGGGACTACAGGCGCCCGCCACACACCCGGCCATTTTTGGTTGCAGCCGTCATTGTTGTTTGGCGGGCCCAGGCTGGATTTGAACCCACCAGCTCAGGTGTATGTGGCTGGCACCTTAGCCAGTTGAGCCACGGGCGCCGAGCCACCAAGTGAATTATTAAATAGGCTGTGTTCATAATATTGAGTACCACTCAGCAGTAAAAAGGAATGAACTATTGATACGTGCAACAAGCTGGCTAAATCTCCAGATAATTATGTTGAGTAGAAAAAGCAATCCCCAAAAGTTACTTACTGTATGATTCCATTTATATAGCATTCTTGAAATGACAAAATTATAAAAATAAAGACAGGTGAGTGGTTTCCAGAGGCTAAGGAACGGATGGGAGAGGGAGGGAAGTAGTCATGGCTACAAACAAGACACATGACAGATCCTTGTGGTGGGTAGAAATGTTCTGTGTGTTCTGTATCTTGACTGTATCAGTGTCAATATCCTGGTTGTGATAATTATTCCATAGATTTGCAAGATGTTACTGTTGGGGGGGAAAGTGTGTATAGTGTGTTTCTTATAACTTCATGTGAATCTGCATTTATCTCAAAAGTTTAGTTTAGAAAAAACTATAAGAGATATATAGTACCTGGCACACTAACATTCCCCTTATTGTCCCTCTGGGCCTCAGTTTTCTTAATTATAATAATTATAGCTAGTATTTCCTAAGCATCTAGCTCATGCTGTTTTATTGCCTAATTTAATCCATTTACAACCTTCTAAGATTCATACTGTTATCTCTGTTTTGCCAGTAAGGAAAGCAAAGTTCAGAGAGTTTAAGTATTTTTTCTAAGGTCACACAGCTAGTCAGGACAGACTAGACTATGCTATATAGCAAACAACCCCCAAATTTTAGTGATTTAAAACAATAGAAGTTTATTTTTTGTTCATGTTCTGTGTTCATGGCTTATGGGCTGGCCAGGAGTATTCCGTGCTGTGTTATCTTCTATCAGAGACCCAGGCTGAGAGTTCGTCTTTGTGCTTCCTTGATTGCTGAGGCAGGAAAAGTGGAGCAGTGGAACATAGTGAGCTGTACACTGTTAAATTTTTTGCCTAGAAGTGACTCATTGCTTTCACTAATATTTCATTGGTTCCAACAAGTCTTGTGGTCATTTGTGTAAATTAAGAGGACCAAAGATGCTGTTCTACTATGTGTTTGGAAAGAGAAACAAACATTTTGCTGAACAGAATTAATAAAGTCAAAGCTCAGCTCCAGATCCATGCTCTTTTCTATACCATTGGTCTCACAGGGTTTTGCAAAGATTAAAAATGTAAAAATGTAGAAGGATTTAGCATGAGATTTGGCTTATAGTGTTCAATGAACATTGAAATTGAAGGGCGGTGCCTGTGGCTCAGTGAGTAGGCCACCGGCCCCATATACTGAGGGTGGCGGGTTTAAACCTGCGCCGGCCAAACCGCAAAAAAATAACTGGGCATTGTGGCAGGTGCCTGTAGTCCCAGCTACTTGGGAGCCTGAGGCAACAGAATCACCTAAGCCTAAGAGCTGGAGTTTGCTGAGAGCTGTGACACCATGCCACTCTACTGAGGGTGATAAAGTAAGACTGTGTCTCTAAAAAAAAAAAAAGAAAGAAATTGAATATTAGGGCGGCACCTGTGGCTCAAAGGAGTAGGGCGCCAGCTCCATATGCTGGAGGTGGTGGGTTAAAGTAAGACTCTGTCTCTAAAAAAAAAAAAAGAAAGAAATGAATATTAGGGCTGCGCCTGTGGCTCAAAGGAGTAGGGCGCCAGCTCCATATGCCGGAGGTGGTGGGTTCAAACTCAGCCCCGGCCAAAAATGGCTAAAAAAAAAAAAAAAGAAATTGAATATTAAAGGTTGGTTGAAGTAGAAATGGGTCAAGTTTGTCTTCAGTATCCTCCTGTGGCCATTTTCTTGGTGCAGGTCTTTCTTGGCCTCTTCTTTTTTTTTTTCACTATGTCGCCATTGGTAGTATGCTGTGGTGTCACAGCTCACAGCAACCTCAAACTCTTGGGCTTAAGCAATTCTCTTGCCTCAACCTCCCAAGTAGCTGGGACTACAGGTGCCCGCCACAACACCCAGCTATTTTTTGGTTGCAGTTGTTGTTGGTTAGCAGGCCCTAGGACAGGCTCGAACCTGCCAGCCTCAGTGTATGTGGCCGGCGCCGTACTCACTGAGCTATGGGCGCCAAGCCACTTGGCCTCTTCTGGTACTCTATACCAGGCAGCTGCCAGGGCCTCACCTCCACCTCCAACATCTACCTCCCAGTAAAGTTCCTGGCTCCATTGATTTTCTCAGGAACTTACTTACTATCATATAGAGTCACTGACTGATTTCAGAGCTGGACTGACTGTGGAGAATATTCAATCTCTATAGAGAAGATTGAGGCTCAGACATGCCAGAGAATTTGCAGCTAGTTAGTAGCAGAGCCAGAATCTGAACCCACACTTTCTACTTCTGAGCTTGGTGCCCTTTCTTCTGTTTCTCCCACTGGGCTGATAAACTGATCCCTTGTACTAAGGGATTTTGTTGACAGAAGAGATTCATATGATTTTCTTACTTTCTCTCTCACAGTACTGAAGGCGAAGAAGAAGAGATATTAAAGGAGTCACCAAAGGAACTGAAAGAGAAAAACATGTATGACCACCAAAGAGAGTTGCCTAAGGATGCTTGAGTAAAGTCTTGGTTTTAAGGGAATAACATTTCCTTGTTTGTAAGATTCTATATTCTTTCTATTTTTTATGTAAATAATAAATTTATGTTTCTTTCACCAAAAAGCTATTATAAAATTGATGATGTGATTTTATCCTTAATAGCATCTTACAATCAAGGAAATACAGTGACTGATAATGTAAGTTTATACTTGAGGTAGATTTAATCTCTTTTCTACAGAAATATCCTTTCATCTATAAAAATATTTATTTTGGGGGGTGGCGCCTGTGGCCCAGTGATTAAGTCGCCGGCCCCATATACCGAGGGTGGCGGGTTTGAACCCGGCCCCAGCCAAACTGCAACAAAAAATAGCTGGGTGCTGTGGTGGACGCCTGTAGTCCCAGCTGCTCAGGAGGCTGAGGCAAGAGAATCGCCTAAGCCCAAGAGCTGGAGGTTGCTGTGAGCTGTGATACCATGTCACTGTACCGAGGGTGACAAAGTGAGACTCTGTCTCTAAAAAAAAAAAGAAATTATTTTTAGCTGCTGAGATATGTTTAAAGTTATAATCTTTTAAAGATATTTTCTAATATCCTCTTTAAGATATATAAGATATTCTCTAATTCTATTGCCAAGTAAAGATTTTGTAATAATACTTAAAAAGGACCTTCCAGGAATACAGTATATTGAATGATTTTTCTAACTATCTTCTCACAATTACTATGTGCTCTTATCTTAATTCTTTAGATCATTGATAGATATTCAAGACCTGTCTAGTATTTCCTGTGAACGAGATAGCTCTTTTAAGGAAGTCTTATGCAAAACACCCAAAACAAACCATGCACCTACTAGTGTCAGCACTCCGCTCAGCCCAGGTAATCACTCATAGGAAGTGTTCTGGGGAGGAACTTACTGCCCCTGCCCATTGGCTCTGGGAAGTCAGGACATAGGATCAGATCTAGTGTCTGTTTTCTCATAGTACAAAAATATTTCTTTATGACCAAAGCTGAAGGGGATGATCCTTTGAGGGGCCAGGTAGTGGTGGTGGTGGTGGTGGTGGTAATCAGGCACTTGTTAGGAGATTTTGGTTAACCCTGCTGTGACAAAGACAAATAAATGTACACGTCTACTCTGCACTCTAAGCATTACATAATTTAGTGCAAAGTCATTGGATTCTCTAGAGTTTGCAACATAAAATAGTACCTTATGCTTAAACATATATAGTTCTTGAGTCCTGCAGCCATATATAACCAGCATCAAATATCCTCTCTTTAGTGTCCTCATTTCTAGTATATTTGTAGTTTAAAATATCCTGGCCAGGCACAGTGGTTCATGCCTGTAAGGGAGGCTGAGGCAGGCAGATTGCTTAAGCCTTGAGTTTGAGGTTGCTGTAAGCATGATGATACCATGGCACTTAATCCCAGGGTGACGGAGTGAGACTCTTTCAAAAAAAAAATCCCTTTTATGTTTATGACCCAAGTTTTTAAACCTCACGGAGCTGTGTCTCAGATCAGTGATTATTCACAACTCAGAAAATCCCTGGAATAAGTATAGAGTTGTTTTTTTGTGTGTGTCGGGGGGGTGTTTTAAATACTGTAGAATTCAGATACTAATTTTCTTCTTTTCCACAACAGGGTCAATTTCTTCAGCTGCCAGTCAATATAAAGACTGCCTTGAAAGTATAACATTTCAGGTTAAAACACAGTCTACCTCTTGGAAGAATAGTCAAGAATCTATTCAAACTTTGTCTGACAAATCTGCGTCTGTCCAAGAGAAAGCAAAGAACATAGATTCTCTGCTGACTTCCTCTGAAATTCCTCCTTCAAGACTAACTGATCTCGTAAGTATATCAATTCTGCCTTACACCCATGGAGTCAGCCCAAAGGGCGTCAGTGATCCAAAGTGCCAGGATTTTAGATCCACTAAGAAAGCAAAAAGTACGCTGGATCCTCTCCAGGCTTCTCTGGGGCTCCTCTCGTGAGCCTATATTGGAGGAGGCTTAGGTTTTCCTTCCTCCTTCATCCCTCTCCTCCGTTACTTCTCGGATGAGTTTTGACTGATCTCCACCTTCTCTGAACTCCTGAACTAATAGCCTACAAGAAAAATACTTCATTGTATACTGCTTTCTCCTCCTCCTTACCTCTTCTTCTGTTTTTTCTTCTTTTTCTATCCTTCCCTCATATTTCATATATGTAGTGTCCTTAAGAAAACTACAAGTTCCTTACTTTGTACTCTGTTTAAAAACCTGTGGGCTGACCATTCTATGGACAGATTGATGGCTTGTTTTGACCCTCAGTGGAAATTGATTATCAACTTCTTTGGGAATTTGGCTAACAAAAGGTCTCACTCTGAAGTAGGGAAATGACAAGGAATTTTATGCTTTCATTCAACAAACTTAATTAGGCAGGCTTTTAAGTACCAGGCACTATGTCAGGTCCTCTTCCAGGCTTCCAAGTGTGATTAAGAAAGTTTAGCCAGGGCCAAGGGTGGTGGCTCACACTTGAAATCCTAGCACTCTGGAAGGCCAAGGCAGGAGGATCCCTTGATCTCAGGAGTTTGAGACCAACCTGAGCAAGAGAGAGACCCTGTCTCTTAGTAAAAATAAAAAAATTAGCTGGGAGTTGTGGCAGGTGCCTGTAGTTCTAACTGCTTGGGAGGCTGAGGCAGGATGATTGCTTGAACTGAGAAGTTTGAGATTGCTGTGAGCTAGGCTGAGGCCATGGTGCTCTAGCCCAAGTGACAGTGTGAGACTCTGTCTCAAGAACGCTTAACCAGGTATGTTGCCACATGGCTGTCATCCCAGCTACTAGAGAAGGTGAGGCAGAAGGATCACTTGAGCCCAGGAGTTTGAGGTTGCAGTGAGCTATGATGACATCACTTCATTCTAGCCCAGGGAACAGAGCTAGACTGTATCTCCAAAAAAAGAAAAGAAAAGGACATAATCCCTGCCCCAAAGGAGGTTGGTGCCTAGTGAGAACGACAGGCCTGATATAACACAGAGGTAAGTACTGAGTGCTGTGGAGGCAGAGAGGGATAAGAAGGCTTCCCAAAGGAAATGACATGAATGAGTTTGACTTAACCAACAAATCAGTGGAAATGACTGAGTTGCATGTGCTTTTTTAGCTCATCACAGGTGTCAGTTACCACGTTTACTTCTTGCTTACAGAAAAGATTGTCTGCATTTACTGGGGCTGGTTCTTCTAGCATTGCTAATGCATCTGACATAGCACCCCATGCCACCCAGAGAAGGAGCCTGCCTAAAGGTACCCTGTATTTAATATCAGAATTGAAGTTTATAATAGCCAATTTAAGGGAAGTTTAAATTGATGCCTGTTAATCTTTGATGATACAATAAATTCAAACAAAAATGCTGTTTTCCCTCAACTGTAAAACACTCTCATTGTAGAAAACTTGGAGAATAAAGAAAAGTTTAAAAAAATAAAATAACCGCAATTTTTTTTTAACCTCATACACTATTTTCGTACATATCTTTTTTTATATTTTTATAAATGTATAAAAATATTCTTAGCATAGTTGAGATTATATTAGATATTATATTGGAGTTCTGGATTGCTTTTTTTTCTTTGATAAATTTTGAGAATTTTTCTTATGAAAAATTATTCATAAATATATATCATAGCTATATAATAGTGTATATATATGTTGCTTAATCATTCCCTTATGTTGAAGATTTGTGTCATTTTTCTAATTTTTGCTCTATATACATAAATCTTTATCTGTACCTCTGAAAATAGGTGACAATTTCCAAATCAGAGGGTCTAAGAATGTTACTAGTTCTAGAGGCATAATGCCTGTTACATTAATTTTAATGTCTTAGGGCTTTGGTACAGCTCTTGGAATTGCCCTCAGGCAGATAGAGATTTTTGTAAATGATAATTGAAGCATTTTGGTTAATGTTACAAGTGAGAACTTGGGGCAATACCCAAAGTGTGGTTGCTCCTACATCCTCTGGCCTGATAATCTATAGAGAAAGGCCTCCTACTTTATGTTTTATTTATTTTGGACAACCTGGAACCTCTATATTCTTCCAGGAGCCCTGGTTCAGTTAGACCCCCAGCCTGTTGATAAGAGTTTGTACCTACTCCAGATATCCTTAGGAAGGGAGGAGCACATATTGAGCAGTACTGGGTAAGGGCTGAAGTAGGAAGGGGTTTGGGATAAAGAGGGTAAAGGCTATTTATTTGCACACTAGGAGGTCTTTACTAGGACTGTTATGTAGGCTTTCCAAACCCCTTAGTTTGTTCCGTCTTTGGGAAAGCCTCAGTCAAGTCTATGTGGAAACTGGGTGGCGCCTGTGGCTCAGTGAGTAGGGTGCCGGCCCCATGTACCGAGGGTGGCGGGTTTAAACTGCCACCTGGCCAAACTGCATCAAAAAATAGCCGGGTGTTGTGGCGGGCACCTGTAGTCCCAGCTACTTGGGAGGCTGAGGCAAGAGAATCGCCTAAGTCCAAGAGCTGGAGGTTGCTGGGAGCTGTGACTCCACAGCACTCTACTGAGGGCGATAAAGTGAGACTCTGTCTCTACAAAAAAAAAAAAAAAAAAA
>CAUYRH010157856.1:0-16548 GCA_963574655.1 Perodicticus potto | reverse complement strand
TTCTAGCTCCATCCATGTAAACACGAAAGAGGTAAAGTCTCCATCTTTCTTTAAGGCTGCATAATATTCCATGGTATACATGTACCACAGTTTATTAATCCATTCGTGGGTCGATGGGCACTTGGGCTTCTTCCATGACTTGGCAATTATGAATTGGGCTGCAATAAACATTCTGGTACAGATGTCTTTGTTATAATGTGATATCATCTTTATAATTTAGGTTTACTTAAGCTTTACATTGATAGTATCAATGTGAGGATGAATTCAGTTGACTTCTGCCAAAATGAATGGGGTAAATTATTTGATATTTGGAAAACATTTACTGGTAGAAGAAAATATGGTCACATTATGGTAAAAAAAAATGAAATGATCTATTTGTTAATCTTCTGATTTTCAAACTGGAGTCTTTGTGCCTCTTGGTGGGGACTAGAGGTGGTTGCAGATGCAGTGTGTGGGGAGTACATAAAGCCATGAGATAAACATGGCAAGCTTTCCTGGAATCCAGATTTCATGAGACAATGAAGGGTTGTGGGGAAATGAGATTTTATATTAAAATAAATGCAGTGGGTCACACCTGTAATCATACCAGTCTGGGAGGCCAAAGTGGGAGGATTGCTTGAGCTCAGGAGTTTTGAGACCAGACTGAGTAAGAGCAAGACCCTTTCTCATATTCTTCTTAGTAAAGTAACTTAAGAATGGAAAAAAAATTCACATAAATGGTAAAACATAACTATAGTCCAGAAATAAGGAGGGACAAGGGAGGGCATTTGGTGGGCCCTCACCTAATGTGCATAATGCAATGGCACATTTCGAAACTATTAAGAACAGAGTGTGAAGGTCTTACCACAACAAGTAAGTAAGCAAGCGAGGAGATGGATGTGTTAATCAGTTCGATATAAGCATTTCACATTGTATATCAAATCAGTACACTGTACCCCATAAATGCATCAATGTATACAGTTATGATTTAATACAGAAAAAAGTTAAAAAATAAAAAGAAATAAAATAGAAAAATTAGTTGAGTGTTGTGGTGGACACCTGTAATTCTAGCTACTCAAGATGCTGAGTCAGGAGAATCACTTGAACCCAGGAGTTTGAGGTTGCTGAAACCTAGACTGATGCCATGTCACTCTCTCCTGAGGCAACAGAGTGACACTATGTCTCAAAAGAAAAAAAATAGTTACAGATTTGTATATAGGATCAAAATACAAATTTTATATAAATGTTAAAGAAAAATATAACTTCAGAAATATTTAGAGCAGTGGTTCTCAACCTTCCTAATCTTGCAACCCTTTAATACAGTTTTTATTTTTTTTTTTCTTGAGCTGGAATCTTACTCTTTCACCCTGGGTAGAGTGATGTGGCATCGTGGCTCACAGCATCTCAAACTCTTGAGCTTGACTAATCCTCTGGCCTCAGCCTCCCACGTAGCTGGGACTACAGGTGTGCACCACTTTGCCTGGCTACTTATTTTCCTATTTTTAGTAGATATGTGGTTTTTCTCTTGCTCAAGCTCGTCTTGAACACCTGACCTCAAGTGATCCTCCTGTGTTGGCCTCCCAGAGTGCTAGGAATATAGGAATATAGGTGAGCCACCACACCTGGCTATTCATCTATTTTTTGTGGTGATGAGCTTGTTTACCAGACCCCACAGTTTTCACCAATGTGGATAGTCTTTGTGGGGTCTTTTGTGTGGTCTTTCAGTAGTTTGCTGAATAGCTATAAAATACTAGTGCATTTTCTAGTATTTGGAAGAGCTGCTACTTCTGATATTGTCTTTGAGCACTTGGCTTTGAACTGTATTTGTTGCCCCTGCTTCAACTCAGTTTCCATCCAGTACAAAGGGGTTTTGATTGAAAACTCTATAACTCAGCTTGGTCATCTAGGTTAGGTGAATACATAAATAAAAATGGCTTTTCTAGATGCAGAGCTTGGAGTCAAGCCATCTTTATCCACAATTGGATCCTGCCTTTTGCTTAGAGAAGCATCCAGGTAAACACCACAGTATACTGCTGTATTTGGCCATGAGTTGCTGCTTGTCAATCATAGTATTCCACAGTAGGTATACTTTGGGATAGTGATTTCGTGCAGGAAATTGAGGGCATTTCATGAGGTCAACATCCCCAGACAAGAGGGAAGAAAGTAGAGGAAGTTCAGCTGCAGTGAAGTCGCAATAGAAACCTCTGCTGAGCCCACGGAGAGTTCTCAAGATGGAATGAGCCTTACCATTTTTTCTGAGTTGGCATGAATTGGCCAGGCTTCTGTAATCTGCACATCAGTCACTGAATGAAGGTGGCCTATGAAGAGAGTGTAACCTGGGGTAGGCAGCTCTTTTCAGCTGAGATCATCCTCAAAGAGGACTAAGAGCAAAGGGTCTGTCTGCCTGCAGCACTTGCAACACCTGAGGTATTAAACCCTTTATTCCTGATGGGGAATCTGTGTGCATCACAGTACCTACAACACTGCCTTTGACACACTAATGGAGTTATTTGCTATTGGCTTCCTGTCATCAATTCACTGAGAACCAATTTGTAGAAAATAAGAAGAGAAAAGTGCCTAGGGCCCACAAAAGTCATAATGTATCCCTGAAGCCTGGATAAGCCTACTTCTAGACTTTCTGTTATATGATATAGTGAATATTTTTATAACTTGTTATTAGTCAGAATTCTGTTACTTGTTATCAAAAGCATCCCTAGCCAATATAACCAAGCTAATACAACCAAGACATTCAATGACAAAATAATTAACCAAAATATCAGCTGTTAACTTTTGATTGGGTGTTTAAGAAAGGTCTCTCTGAGGAGATGATATTTGGTCTGTAACCTGAATCAAAAATGGGGTTAGCCAAGTGAGGATACAAGGAAAGCATTTCTGGCAGAAGGAGGAGCAATTAACAAAGCCCTGAGACAGAGGAGAGTTTGGCAGGTTCAATGACATTGTTCTGTAGTTTCCAGTCCTAGCCTTTGGAAAGGTCATGTGAGACTGTGGGATCATAGAAACAAAGCAATGAAGGGTATGATGTATATCTCAGGACAGAATGTGCTTGCTGGGCTATGGCTTAAGATGTTCCAGATGCTCCAATGATGTTTTTGTTGTTGCTTAAATAACAAAGTTCTTCTCATAATGCCTAGAGATTTTTCCCCCCACAAACATATTCTTATGATCAAGCACATTTTAAATGTGAAGGGTAAGGAGAGCAAGCAAAAATATCAAATAAATGATTATAATATAGGAAGAAAAACTTTTTTTTAAAAATTTCAGGTTAATGTGAGGGTACAAACAACCAGGTCATAATGTATGTTTGTTAGGTAGAGTCCCTCTGGTAGTTGTGTCCCACACTGAAAAGATATGTATACACCTTTATGTTATGCCCATTAAGTGGGAGAAACCATTGATCCCCTCCTCCTGTTTTCCCCCTCCCTCATTCCTCCTCCATGAACTTGAATTGAAATGAGTTTTTCTCCTCTAGGGACATGAATTAGACTGTCTACTGGCTTCCTATTAGTATTGAGTAGAATGGACATTTGCTTTTCCATTCTTGTCATACTTTATTAATAAGAATGTGTTTCAACTCCATCCAGGTTAATACAAAAGATGTGAAGTCACCTCTTTTTATGGCTGAATAGTATTCCATGGTATACATAAATCATAGTTTGTTATCCATTCCTGAGTTGGTGGAGATTTAGGTTTTTTCCACATCTTGGTTATTGTAAATTGAGCTGTGATAAACAATCTAGTGTAAATATCTTTAGGATTAAATGATTTTTTTTCTTCTGGGTACATGCCTTGTAGTGGGATTGTGGGAAGTCTAATTTGAGTTCTTTGAGGATACTTCATACTTCCTCCCACAGAGGCTATATTAGTTTGCAGTCCCACCAACAGTGTAGAAGTGTTCCTCTCTCTCCACATCTGTGCCAGCATCTGCAACTCTGGGACTTTGTGATGTAGGTCATTCTCAATTGGTGGTTTTGATTTGCATTTCTCTGGTGATTAGGGATGATGAGCATTTTTTCATGTTTGCTAACCATTTGTCTGTCTTCCTCAGAGAAGGTTTTGTTCATGTCTCTTGCACAGTGGTAGATGGGATTGTTTGTTCTTTTATTTTGTTGATTAATTTGAGTTCTCTATAGATCCTAGTTATCAAACCATTTTCAGATTCTTAGCATGCAAATATCTTTTCCCATTCTGAAGGTTATCTGTTTGCTTTGGTTATCTCCTTAGTTGTACAGAAGCTTTTCAATTTAATTAAGTCCTATTTGTATATTTTTGTTGTTGTTTAAATTGCCATGGAAGTCTTCTTCATAAAATCTTTCCCCAAGGCAACATCCTCAAGAGTTTTTCCCCACACTTTCTTCTTGTATTTTTATCATTTCATGTCTTAGATTTAAATCTTTTATCCATCTTGAATAAATTTTTATAAGTGGTGAAAGGTGCTGGTCCAGTTTCAGTCTTTTACACGTGGTTATCCAGTTCTCCCAGCACCGTTTATTGAATAAAGATTCATTTTCCCAGTGTATGCTTCTGTATGGTTTATCAAACATCATATGGATATAAGTGTCTGATTTCATCTCTTAGTTTTCTATTCTGTTCCATATGTCTATGTCTCTATTTTTGTGCCAATATCATACTGTTTTGATCACTGTTAACTTTTAATATAGCCTAAAGCTTGGTAGAGTGATGCCTCAAGCTCTGTTTTTATTACTAAAAATTGTCTTGGCTATACAGGGTTGGTTCCATTCAAAATGAAGAACTAGTTTTTCCAGTTCTTCAAAGTATGATGCTGGTATTTTAATGGGGATTGCATTGAGTCTATAGATTGCTTTGGGTAGAATAGACATTTTAACAATGAATTCTTCCTGGTCAGGAGCATGGCATAGTCCTCCATTTGTTAATGTCTTCTGCTTTTTCTTTCCTTAGAGTTTCGTAATTCTCTTTGTAGCAGCCCTTCCCCTCTTTTGTTAGGTAGATTCCTAAGGATTTCATTTTCTTTGAAGCTACTGTGAAAGGAATTGTGTCTCCAGTTAGCTTCTCGACATGGCTGTTATTGGCATATATAATGGCTACTGATTTGTGGACATTGATTTTATAGCCTAAGATGTTACTGTATCTCTTGATCACTTACAACAGTCTTATGGATGAATCTCTGGGGTTCTCTAAATATAAGATCATATCATCAGTGAAGAGTGGGAGTTTGACCTCTTCTGCCCCCATTTGGATGCCCTTTACCTGCATATCTTGCCTGATTGCATTAGTTGGAACTTCCAGAACTATGTTGAATAGTAGTGGTGATAGAAAACATCCTTGTCTGGTTCTAGTTCTAAGTGTAAAAGTTTTTAGTTTTACTCCATTCAGTATGTTATTATCTGCAGGTTTGTTGTAGATGGCCTCAATCAGTTTAAGAAACGTGCCACCTATGCCTAAGAGTTCTTGTTAGAAAAGGATGCTGAATTTTATCAAATGCTTTTTCTGCATTTATTGAGAGGATCAAGTGGTCTTTGTTTTTACTTCTATTGATATAGTGAATTACATTTATGTATTTGCATATGTTAAACCAGCCTTGCATCCCTGGATGAAGTCTATTTGATTGTGATGTATAGTTTTTTAATGTGTATGCGTAATCTATTGGCTAAGATTTTATTGATTATTTTTGCATCTATATTCATTGGTGAAATTATCTATAGTTCTTCTTTTTAGTTGGATCCTTTTCTGGTTTTGGTATCAAATGATGTTTGCTTCATGCATTATATTGAAAATGTTTGCTTCCTTCACAATGTTTTGGAATACTTTCTGTAGTATAGGTAAAATCTCTTCTTTGAAGATTTGATAGAATTTTGGTATGAAGCTTTCTGGTTCAGAGCATTTTTTTTTTTTTTGAAAAATTTTAATTGTTTTGTACATCTCAGTGCTTGATATTTGGCTGTTCAAGAGATTGATTTCTTATGGGTTAAATCTAGGAAGAGGGTGTGATTCCAAGTACTAGTCCATTTCCTCCATACTGTCAAATTTCTATGCATAGAGTTTCTTGTACTAGTCAGAGATAATTTCTGTGGTATCTATTGTTATTTTCCCCCTTTTCACTTTTGATTGAGGTTATTAGAGATCAAACTTTTCTGTTTATAGTTAATTTGGCTGAAGGTTTATCCATTTTGTTTCTCTTTTCAAAGAACCAACTTTTGTCTAATTGTCTGAATGATTATTTAGTTTTCAATTTCATTTATTTCAGATGTAATTGTGGTTATTTCTTTTTTTCTGGTAGGTTTGGGATTAGCTGGTCCTTCCTTTTTCATTTCCTTAAGATGATTCATTAGGTTGTTGATGTACTCCTTTTCTATTTTTCAGATATAGGCATCTAATGTGATAAATTTCTCTCTTAGAACTGCTTTTGCAGTATCCCCAAGGTTTTGGTAATTTGTTGCTTCACTGTTTTTATGTTTGGGGAATTTAACCATTTCCTCCTTTATTTATTCCTTGACCCAACTGTCATTCAGCATAAGGTTGTTTAATTTCCATGCCTTTATGTGGGGATGAAAATTGTTGTTGGGGTTGAGTTCCACCATTATTACCTTGTGGTCTGAGAGGATACAAGGTATAATTTCAATTTTTAAAATTTTGTTGAAGTTTGATTTATCTCCTAGGGTATGATCTATTTTAGAGACTGTTCCATGGGCTGATGAGAAGAATAAATATTCATTAGGTTTGGATGGAGTGTTCTGTATGAGTCTATTAATCCCATTTGTTCCAGGGTCTTGTTAACTCCGTTGTATTTTTGCTTAGTTTCTGTTTAGTGGATCTGTCCAGTTCATCCAGAGAGGTGTTAAATTCCTCATCTATTATCATGTTATGTGATAACATATTTCTCAGACCAATCATGGTCTGTTTCATAAATCTGGATGCATTTAAGTTGGGTGTATATATATTTAGAATTGAAATGTTCTCTTCTTGACCAGAATGAAGTGATGTTTTTGTCTTTCTTAAGTTTAGTTGCTTTCAATCCATTTGTATCTGAAAATAAGATTGTGACTTCTCTTTTCTTCTGACTTTCATTTGCTAGAAATACTGCTGTCCATCTCTTTACCCTGCGTCTATGTTTGCCCTTCAAGGTTAGGTACATTTCCTTGAGATAGCATATGGATGGGTTTTGCTTTTTTTTTTTTTAAATTAAATTGGCCAGCCTGTGCTCTTTAGTGCGGAATTCAAACCATTAATATTTATTGAGAGAACTGATAAATGTGGTGGAGTTTTATTCATCTTATTTTGTGAAAGTCAGTTGCTTAGTTTTATCCTTTGTGCCATTGTGAAAGTGAGGTTTTATCCTTTACTTTCTAGGTGTTTAGTTTTTTGGTGGCCCATTGTGATGGGCAGTGTGGATAATAGGTTTAAGTATGCCCTGTATATCTAGTAGTCTCATGATGGTGAATTTTCTCAGTGCTGGCATATCTATAAAAGATTTGATTTCTCCATCTATTTTGAGGCTTAGTTTAGCAGTATACAGAATACTGGCTGAAAATGGTTTCATTTAAGAAGGTTAAAGGTAGATGACCATTCTCTTCTGGCTTAAAAAGTTTCAGCTGAAAAATCTGCTGTCAATGTGAGGAATCTGCCCCTGTAGGTCATTTGGCACCTACTCTTGACTGTTTGAAGAATTTCCTCTTTGGTCTTGAATTTGGACAGATTCATTGCAGTGTGTCTTGGAGATGCTCTGTTTGTGTTGAGTTGATCCAGGGTTAGATATCCCACTTAAAGGAGTGCTTTGGAAACTTTAGTGAAACTTGGGAAATTTTCATTTATGATATCCTCAAGTAGGACTTTCATTCCTTTGGGAATTTCTTCTTCTCCCTCAGGAATCCTTATTATTTGTATGTTTGAACACTTCATGAAGTCTCATAATTCTCTCAGTGAATGTTC
Source organism: Perodicticus potto (assembly GCA_963574655.1). Lineage (NCBI taxonomy): Eukaryota > Metazoa > Chordata > Mammalia > Primates > Lorisidae > Perodicticus > Perodicticus potto. Next base: position 8,643 of record CAUYRH010157856.1, on the reverse strand, counting down.
TTCTTTCTCTCTCTTCTTTTCTGCTTCTTTAACTACCTGGGCTAAGTCAAGAACTTTAGTCTCTAGCTCTGAGATTCTTTCTTCTCCATAGTCTAATCCATTACTGATATTTTCTACTGCATCTTTAAGTTCCCTGATTGACTCCTTCAGTTCCTTAAGCTATGCCAAATCCTTTCTATATTCATCTTTCATCCATATTTCAGTTCTATTTTTCTACTTTCTCATTAATTCCCTTTATTACCTTTGTCATCTATATTTTATTTTATTTTTATTTTTTGAGACAGAGCCTCAAGCTGTCACCCTGGGTAGAGTGCTGTGGCATCACAGCTCACAGCAACCTCCAATTCCTGGGCTCAAGTGAGTCTCCTGCCTGTGCCTCCCAAGTAGCTGGGACTATAGGTGCCCGCCACAATGCCCAGCCAATTTTTGGTTGCAGCCGTCATAGTTGTTTGGCAGGCCCGGGCTGGATTCGAACCCACCAGGTCAGGTGTACGTGGCTGGCACCTTAGCCCATTGAGCCACAGGTGCCGAGCCTGTCATCTATATTTTAAATTCACTTTCTGTCATTGCCAATAATTCTTTGCAGGTGGGATCTTCTGTGAGAGCTGTCTCATGGTCCCTTTGGAGTAGTGCTCTGCTCTTTTCATATTGGCAGAATTTTTCTTTTGGTTCTTTCTAGTGTATTATTTCTTCTTATTCAGTTCCTTCCTCTACTTTTTCCTTCTCACTACCTCCTTCACTTTAAGTAACCTTGTCTCAGAGCTTAGGTTTTGAAGTGGCCTTTTGGTAGAAGACAGAAAGGAAGAGAAGGGAAAAGAGCAAGAAGGGATAAAGAAGAGAAAAAGAAAAAAAGGGGGGAGGGTAAAAGAAGAGAAGGAGGATAACAAGATAAATGGTGTTATTTGGCATTATGTTATGGGCACACCCACAACTGTAGGACTCTGGGGCCCAGGTTGAGCAGGTCCCTTGAAGTCAAGAGATTTTTACCAGCTTGGGTAAAAGCAAGACCCCACCTCCATAAACTATGGAAAGAGAAAATAAATTAAGAATTCAGCAATATGTCACAGTGGGGACCTGTCAATACTGTCTTTCCAAAGGCCAAAGCCAGAAGGACAACATAACCATGAGCTTGTGAACTCCTCGAGACAGACCAAAGCCATGACCCCCCAGCCAGACTAATGCTGTGCCCTTCCAGCATTCAGATAAAAGATAAAAAAAAGCTAAAGAAAATTAAAAATGCAATTATATAAGATAAAGGAAAAAGAGGGATATCTTAGCTGTTGTATGAGACATTTATATGGGAAAGATGAGAAAAGTAGAAAAATCTCTACCAAAAGAGAGAAAAAAAAGGAAAGAAATGAAAAAGAGGGGTGAAAAACTGTAACAAAAATGGAGGATCCCTTGCTATTGCAGAAAGTAAAAGTGAAAAAATAAAAATACAACCAAATCAAAAAAAGAAAAAACAAAGACATAATACACACACACACACACACACACACACACATATAAATATAGCCTGGAAACCAGGTGGTGCTGTGATATTAAGAGATGGAGGACACACCATTTTTGCTGTTAAAAATTAGGGCCAGAAGCCACTCTCTAGTTGTAGAGGACATTAGGTCCTGTCTTCATGACTTAGCTGCTCTCCATCAGGGCCTGGCCTGGTTGCTTTGTTAGCATTCAGTCCCCATGGGATTGACTTGCCTCCTAAGGAATCACCAGATTCCTCCTAAGGATCTGGTGATTCTTTAGGAGGCATGTCATACAGTGTCCTCTGAGAACAATTCCTGGGGCTGCTTAGCTAACCCCAAGTATGGATGCCTGAGCTAAGCAAGCACACTAGAACCAGCCATGCACTAGGACCCTGTGGACTATTTCTCCACATGGCCTTCCTTCAATGGCAGCACCCAGATAGCAGCCAAGTTCATGGGAGATTTACCCAACCTGGTATTCAATCCTGGCTGCTGGACACTGATTTAGTCCACCCCACTCATGTACACCTTCCAAGGCCACTCCAGTGAGCAGGATTAGCCCCAAATCAAAAACTGCAGGATAGCCCTTTCCTGTCCTTAGTATTCTGGGCTGGCTAGCTGGCCAGTCCCCACCCATTCCCAAGCACATGCCTTCTGTGCTGGTTTCCTTTAACTCCAGGCCTCCTTAGTGGCTTTTGTAGTCTATTCCACTGTGCCCCCAGAATGACATCCTTGGATGGGTTCCTCCCATTATTACCAGCCAGAGGTGGTTGGAGTTTTCCTTCCCTTGCCTTGCTGTGAGTGGCTAGTAAGGAGATGTTTCTAGTCAGACATCTTGTTCTACCCTCCAAAAAGAAAACCTTTTGTGTTAAGAGGTTACTTGTGAAAGTCAGAAAAAATAATTGAGAAATAAGTTGAGAACAAAACTTGCCTGCAGTTTTGTTGTGTGTGTGTGTGTGTAGACACAAGGAGTTAAACATGGCTTTGTAGTAGCACCAAATAATTAAATGATAGAAGCATAACAACAGAAGGCTGTATCATTCTTTTAGAAATAGAACTAGTAGAGATGGAGGTGTGTTAGTAGTGTACATCAAGGAATTGCTAGAAAATCTTCAACCAAATGGCTAGAACATTGCTGGCAAATCTTCATAAAGATTTATCTCTAATTTTACCTGCATAAAGATAAAGAAAAAGGGAATTTTCTAGAAAAAAATGAAGATTTTATAGACTAAGACTCTTAGGGAAAAAAAAAGACTCAAGAGTAATGGCAAAGTTTCAGACATCAATTTGTGACTGTATACCATCAACAATGCCAATTTGCAGATGCATTTACTAAAATGCTTCCATTAATCACTGAGGATTTACAGAAAATTGGAAAGATTATGGTGTCAGCCAAGGTTCATGACAGGAGCCAGAAACATTTAAAATAGTCAGAGATTTAATACTACATATGGCGAATGGGTGCCTGGCAAAATCATTGGAAGGGTGGAGGAGTGAGCTCAAGTCTGAGTCTCCTGGAATGACTCCCAGACACTAGAGAGCTGAATCACCAAGGAGCTCCCTCTTCTGAAAGCATCCTAAAACCACCAGATTTCCAGAACACACGATCAAAGTCGTGATTAAAGAATCATAGTCCTGGAACTGTGCATTTGCTGCTTCTGCCATGGCTATGCCATTATGCTACCAACTAGGGAGTAGAACCTGTAATCCAGTGCTGCCTCTATTTGCACTCCTGTTCTCATCCAGGAATCTAGAGAATGACATGAATCATTGCTTCAGGAAAAAAAAACCCTTATTTTTCCATGAAAACTTGCCTTTTAAATAAAAAATATCAAAGGATATCAACCATCCTCACTTCTGCCTTGCAAACCTCTCAACATTATAGGTTTCCAGAGTTCTCAGAGTGTTACACTGCAAACACCTCTGGGAGGCATCTACCAGCAAGAACCCAGGGCAGGCAGAGCTGGCCCTGGCCTCTCACTCCAGCTTCCCAGGAAATAAGCACACCAGGGGTCTCAGCCGTGTGGCTGTGGCCATGTTCCCACTAATGGACATAGGTGGGAATAGGAAATGAGAGGATATGGGGTGAGCTGTAGGGGAGTAGGAAATGAGAGGATATGGGGTGAGCTGGAGGGGAAAGCTGGGGTAGGTAAGGTCATCCAGATCGCTCTAACCTGCTGCCTGGGGTGCTCCCAACTTCTCTACAACTTCTGACTCCATGCCTCATGTATCTACATGACAGAAGGAGGCTCCACTGAGTGGCCACTTTGAAACCCTTTAAAATATAAAAATGAAAATGCACATTATACACAACAAAATATGGTAACTCTGAATTCTCTCTAATTCAGAATGGAATGATACAATGGAGTTAAATGGAAGTTCAATGCACAAAACCACACCATTCTACACAACATCAGACAGACAAATATTCTTATTTCCTTAGAGGGTAGAAAGGGTTTATAAGAGACACATTTGAACTTGGCAGTATTCCTTACATTGGTTAGAAAAGATATCCTGTGAACCATTAAAATGGGTTGTAATAATCACTGGGAATAGGGGGGTCATTAAAAACAAATCATATCAAATAGCTTATTAAAGTGGTAAGTCAGAGACATGTATCACTGTAACAAATCTAGATTTTTAACAAAGCTTTTGCCTTTTTCACTGCCTTTATGATAATCATGAGACAAACTTAAAAAAATGTGGCCGAGATGGTGGTACAGTTGAAGGGATTTGTAATCAGTAGAGAGACTTAAGACTGTTGATTAAGACAGATGTCCAATCATTACATATGCTATAGGAATTTACACTCTATTCTGCCCTGCATTACATAATGAATCTAGAAAGAGCATCGATTTTAAAAATAGCAGTAGCCACCATTTACTGAGTTCTCACTCTAGATGAGGCACTGTAGATACATCATTCACTCTTTTATTTCTCACATCTTGTCAGGTTGTTATTGTCTCCATTTTAAATATGAGGAAACAGACTCTAGAAAGTATAAATAACTTGCCCATAGCTACATATCTATTAAGCAGCAGAGCTGAAATTCACACCTAAAATTGCTTCAAGGAGGAGATAGCAGAGGGAGGGAGGAATGGGTCCGTTGTTTGCCTACCAAGAACCCCCAGAGGGTGGCATTTTCTCAGTTATTCTGCATGAGGTAGGGGATGTCACACTGTCTTTCATGATCTGGTCAGTATCTCAGGGACTCAAATTTATATGGACAAGCCACACTAACATTTTACATATAAAATCAGATGCTGATTTATTAAATTATAAGAAATGTTAGAGTCAGTCTGACCAAATATGAGCAATATTTATACATATTCTGAAAGACAGCCTGGTTAGTAGAATGTGGACTACAGATAACAGATTCAGGCCAAAAATACTGATCAGAATGCTAACTGGCTGTAGTCTCTGACAATCACAATACAAATGTATCTGTTTGTACAGCTACATAGATGTCTGGACCTATTCGAGGTACTTTCCTATTTGGTCAGGCGGTGCCAGAGTTCGGCTGTTCAACCCCTTTACATCCCTTCATGACTGATTACTGTACTAACTTTTAATATTTCAATGATTTCAGCTAATTTTACCTTAAGATTCAGTCCTTCTCTTTAAGGTGACTGATAAATTTTCTGCTAATGCAATTACTTTAGAAAGTAAGTTTAATTCCTATTTTTCCAAATCCACTGTTGTTGTTATACATTACCATTTGACTCTTTCCTTTAATTGGTACTGCCACTCATAGGTTAAAAAGAACAAACACAAATACAGAAGTATCAATGCTGACATATATAATGGAATAGCACAAGTTTTTTAAGAGACAGTATTTTTATTTTTTGTTTCTTTTTTACTCTTTTAAAAGTTTCAGATTAATATGAGGGTATAAACAATTAGGTTACAGTGTTTACATTTGTTAGATAAAGTCCTTGGTGTAGATGAGTCCTGCTCTCAGGAGGTGTGCAATACCATTCCATAAAGACAGCATTTTTAATTCAGGAAGTTTCACTGTGACTCAATAGTGTATGATGTCATTATCAAAGAAGCCAGGACAGACTTATCTGTATTAACCATGTCAGAACAGGATTGTTGAATGAATGAGTAAGGGAATGAATAAGAAGTTGCTAGCCCTACCCTGATCTTCAGTAACACTCCATGCCTTCAATAGCAATGTTTATTTAGGATCCAGATTTTCAGACAATATTGACAGACTGGAGTTTATTTAGAGGAAACTGACCAAGATGGTGATGGAAACACGTTTTGATAAATGTGGTGGCAGGATCCTGGGGATATTTAGCTTAAGAATGAAAAGACTTAGGAGAAAAATAATAGAAACTAAGAGTTACTGAATGGTTACTCTAGGCCAGCCATTGTGTTCAGTCCTTTAATAGATTTCAAATGTCTTATGGTCTGTTACAATGGAATTTTGAGCCTCCTGGAAGGCAGGGCTAACAATAGTCAGTAGAAACCATAGAAAGACAACTCTGCATGCTAGAATGATGGTATTTCTCCTCTCAAAGCTATCTACCAACAGAATGAGCTGCCTTGAGTGAGTTCTGTGTTTTTGGAGGTGTGCAAGCAGACTGGTCAAACTTTTGGTGAAGATATTTTTAGAGAGGAATGAGTATTAAATGGAGAGATAGGCCAGCTGAACGAACTCTAAGACTTTGTTTAACTTTGTCCTTAATAATGTCTTACAGGGTAGTAATCCTATTTTTGCTTTTGGTTCAGTGGCATGAGCCTTAAATGGTCACTGTCACTTTCAATTCAGTAAATCAATTATACAGTAAATCAATTGTACCTGATTCTACATTCCTTCCTGGCAACTAAGACAAAATCTAGCAGAACTCAAAGTCACAGGAATGGGGGGTAAATATTGTGCAAATGCATTGTTAGGTACAATGGCAAGAGGAGACTTTCTTACTTTCTCATGAGACCTCCAACCCATGTATTCTGAGTATGAGAGAATTAGTACCATATGTTTAGATTGCTTTTTCATGACATGGCAAATTATCATTCCCAAAAAGTTTGGAGAGCTTCAAATGTTAGAACCTTTCATTTTTGTCTTTGTATTTAAATGAAGTTCCCCCGATTGCATTTTGTATTTTGAGCTTTGTTATTGTAAATGAGTGCACGTCCATCATCATGCCACCTGGCTTTCAGAGCAATTCATGCCACATATTAAAAACTGGTTCTTGTGAATTGGAAAAGAATAAATGTCCATAGAAAATAACACCAAAGCAATAGACTTGTATAGAGAAAAACCAAAATATATTAATAGACACGAAACTCAAGTCTAAGGGGATTAAATGACTTGCCACGGTCACATGGTTAGTGGGAAATATGAGCACTTTTCTTTCTTCTGTTTTCGTCCCACTGACTGCTGCAATTATATGCTGTATTTTTGGTGAGATCTCCTTTTCCTCCTCTTTTTCCTTCTATCCCTTTTTCTGCTCTTCTCCTAGCAAGTGGAATGTTTTTCTAAGTCATTCATATCTTTGCTTACAGTCTGACTGGCATGTGACGGAGGAGACAGAATAGGAGCAGGATTCCGCAGCAGTATTTCTTTACTCTTTCCCTTAGTTAGGTAGGCAGGAGTTCTAAGGGACCTTTTGTTCTTGATTATGGTTTGCTCTTGGGTCTCTGCAGTGCTGCGTATGATGCTGTCCTTGACAGAAATGTGGCCATTAAGAAGCTCAGCAGACCCTTTCAGAACCAAACACACGCCAAGAGAGCATATCGGGAGCTGGTCCTCATGAAGTGTGTGAACCATAAAAACGTGAGTTTTGTTATTTTTATGCCTCTGGAAGTGGGAGGTTGTCCAACTTCAGAAGGAAAGGCTTTCTTTACTGTGCAATCTCTGCCTCTTAAGATTGTTTATCCTGTACATATGCTAAATTTGATTTTCTGTCCTCGTGGTAGCTTTCTGCTTAAAAATCATCTAAAAACCATATGATGTGGAGAGGATGAAGTTTATGGATATTTCCTCATTACAAAATTAACCATATTTGGTTATCTTGCCCAAATTAACAAGAGAATTTCATTTTTTAATAAAAAGAAACAAAACAAAATAAAATAACCCTACAGAACAAGATGTTAAATTTCTTTATAATTTTAAATTGAATTACTAACAGATGAAGGTTTTTATTCATCACGTATCTCTTTTTTGTGTTAGCGATAGTCTGGCGCTGGCCTCTAATTCTTCCATATACACATTGTGTATTGGCATCTTGTTTTTGGTAGCCAACAATTCGGACAGAGATGCAATTCCATACTTGCAGAGCACTTCACAGGACGAGAAAGGGCATTTTTTGCTTGGAACTCAGCTGGGTAAACCATTATAGGACTTTCTTCGCTTCAGAGTCTAAACTCCTTTAATTACTGGCAAAGGCCTCTAGAATTCTCTCAACACTTTAGTTCTTTTTATTAAGGATAAGTGAAGAGAATTCATTATTTTAATAATGACTGTTATTAATAAAGTATGATAAACATTAAATATATTTTATGTCACATATAATTTATAAGTTATTATAAATTTGATTTTATTAAAAATAAAAATAATTTTATTATAAATCAGATTATTATAAAATATAGTAGCTCTCATCACTTTCCACAAAGTTTTTGTTAAGTATGAAAATCACACAGAATACATGGACTTAGTGGTACAGTTTCATAAACCAAGGATCTTGCCCTAAGGCTAGCCTCCATCAGTGGCACTGACAAGAAGCAAATATGTTAATGTTTAGTTGAAAGATACGTGAAAAACAAATAAATAGAGCAAGAACCAATAGCAGTGTTTCTGTTTTCCTCTGTTACTCTAATCCAATGACTTTTTTCTTTTTAAACAAGTGAACAGTTTATTAAGAATTAGACGAAGGTATGATGTGGTACAGTACAAGCAAGACACTCAAGATAGGTATAATAGTACTACTCACGCAAAAACTTAAATTTCACCTCAAAAAAAAAAATCACAAGACAAAAGAGAAAGCAATTTCACTGTTATAAGATAAAATATTTCATGCAAAGTATTAACTCTGCCCCCCCCAAAGCCCAACCTCCCAACAAGCAAAAAGTCCCAATGACTTTTTAATTCAGTCATTTGATGTGTATTTAAAATTTGTTGAATAAATGAAATGTACCAGCCACGGATCTAAATACCCAGTCT
>CAUYRH010157854.1:0-17559 GCA_963574655.1 Perodicticus potto | reverse complement strand
GACGACCACCCTACAGTCAAGAGGAGAGACCTCACTGACACAGCGAGTGGGATGAAGGGGACAGGTGGGAAATGCTGGAGACATTCGTGACATCCCTGAGCTGCCACGCGCAGCCTCGGGACAGCCTCCTCGGGATTTCAGTGATGAACAGCAGGTCCCTTGTGTTTCAAGCCATTTATAGTTGACTATTCCTGAGAACATAATACTCCCCAGTGAAACACAGATGTTTTCTTGTTTGTTTGGGCACATTCTTTTTTCATTTGGAAACGGTTGCGCAAAGGGCAGGCTTTTAATGGTTTATACTGAGAGACCTGCTCTTCTCCCTACAATGATTTCCTTTAATTTGTTAATACAGATAAAATTACCTAAGAACTGATCCTATTGTGTTGAATGTAAAATAAACAATTCTATAAGAATTAATAAATGGACGGCTCCCATAGCTCAGTGGGTAGGGAGCTGGCCACATACACCAAAGCTGGCAACAATGACAACTGCAAGAAAAAATAGCTGGGTGCTGTGGTGGGTGCCTGTAGTCCCAGCTACGTGGGAGGCTGAGGCAAGAGAATCGCCTAAGCCCAAGAGTTTGAGATTGCTATGAGCTGTGATGCCACAGCACTCTACTGAGGGCAGCACAGTGAGACTGTGTCTTGAGAAAAAAAGAATTAATAAATGTACAGAATGTAATAAATATTGCATGACTTTGAGAGATTAATAGTCTAAATTTTAAAAAATGAAACATCTGCAGTCCTATAAACACACAGAAGCAATCCCTCAAACACTAACAATGTTTTAAGGGAACGTTTATATCATTAATTATAAATGAAAAGGAGATACAACCATGATACTAAAGAAAAAAATCTCATGTTCAACTTAATCTTGGATCTCAAATTCCAGATTGTTTTGAGGGAGTTGTGGGCATGAACTGCACATGCGTTAGTCCAGGCTGGGTTAGAGCTTAGATCAGATCACAAATGCGAGCGCCTCTCACCTTCTTCATCTCCTCGTACATCATGAACTGAATATTGAAGTGGCTTCTGTGCTCGTACCAGCCTCTGATATGGTCAAACCAAAGGCTTCCCATCACTGTAAGAAGAAGAAATGAGTAATTAGGTAAATAAGTTGAGAGGCTTGAACAGGTTATCAGGTATGCAAATCCTTAGTACCCACAAAGGAAAGAGACTTCTTTCATTGGTTTCCAGGTTTTCCTTGTCACATGGAATATATATACATGTTACATGGGAAAAGCAAATATCTGTTGCCAGGAAAAAATTACACACATTTAAAGACAAATTAGTCTTTTACAAGGGGCCTTTGTATGGCCAGAAAAGCAACCTAAAGTGGGGTGCAGTAGGACCACAAATGGAGAGCAGTCAGGGGAATGAGTCCTCTCTTCCTCCTCCACACACAGCCGTTTCCGTCTCCATGTGCCACCATAGGGTCACAGAGGAGTCATTACCACTCTGCACAGTGGGTCTGAGCCCAAGCTTAGCCTCCCTGAGTGAGACCCTCCTTTGTGTCCCAGCAGGCCTTGCTCCTTCTCACCCAGCTACCTTGGATCCTTAGGAAAGGATGTGTGTGGAAACTTTCAAACAGCCGCCCCTGGGAGGGGCCACATCAATATGCAATGTCAGAGCACCAACAACTGTGATCTCAACTTACCTCGCTTCTAAGCTGAACTAGAACAGACCCCTGTGGACAAATCTGTTCAGACTCTTTTCCTGGCTCATTAATTTTGTAGTCTAGAGGAATTTGCATGAATGACAGGATATGGTCAACCAACACAATCTTACCAATTGACTTGATAAATTGACCCCCATTCTTCTCTATTTCACCACCTTTCCCTCACTCCTACTTCATAAAGCTAAACTACTCACCCAGCACAGCAAATTTAGTATTTGTTTAGTAGTATCAGTTACCTTTTCCTTCTAAAAATTGTTTCATAAACTCCTCAATGGTATCTGCAGCTTTAAATATTGGAAGCATGTTTACAAAGTAAAAATATGAGCACATAACATCCTTAGGGTTTCTGTATAAGTATATAATCTGCAAAGAAAGAAAGGAATTATTGTTCATGATGCTTTCATTTACTGTAGTTTCATCAGAATACATTGCAGTAAGATTAGATTCATCGTATTAAGTTTCAACAATACCCTAATCATGTCCTGTACATTCTCCAGCCTTTCCTTCATTTTTAGCATTTCCCCTTCCTGCTTGGCGTAGTGAGTGTTAATTGTCCTAAAAGACATACCTCACAAGTTATTGCTTCATAACTCCAATATCATTCTCTTGCTCTGAAATCAACTAACTTGTCAATGCATGTGAAAATGCTTCATAAACCATATAAATTTCTGAGAATAGGAATAATTTACTAAAATTGTTTCAAATTATGTTATAAAATGTATCATTTTTATATCCTCATTGAGCTCCCTGAGAAAAGCACAAGTACTTGGCACATAAAAGTTACTTCTTAAGTACTTTTTGCAGTGACACTATCAAGAAATAGATGATTCGATGTTTTAAATCTTTTTGTTTGGATTTCTTTTTAGGTAGTCAAGTGAAACAGTAGAAGTAGAGAAGGTACATGAAAATCCTTAGTGGGATTAGATCACTCAGACCAGCCCAGAGAATTTTTTTAATTTCTATTATAATGAAGCAGAATTAATCATTTCCAAGCCACATAAGTAATCCAATCATATTGGAATACTAAAGATCATCAATATCTACTGTGAACCACATCTAAGTGGCTCATTGTGTGTCTTCAGAAAATATTCAGAGACTCTAGATAAAGTTGTAGGTCCTATATCTTTGTTGTTAAATGAAATGCATAACTAAAGTTGGAAAACTTCCAACTCACGGTGCAATAGCTTTCATCCTCTTGCTGTCTCCCTACGCACTGCCTGGACTAGTCCTCCATGCTGTGAGTGGTATGATGAATGCAAGGTGCATCTGAGGGTCTATTCATCCACGAGTGATCTCCAAATGCAATGGAAGGAGATTCCTTCAGTCATAGGATAGCAACAGTGGTTTATGTCTTTGAAAAGAAATGAATGGTCTCCCTGGACTTGAGAAAAGAGCTCCGTTTCCAACCCTTGCAGCAATTCTTTGAGTTTGACAATGGCATTGCGCCATGCAGCCACTTGTTTATGTAAACATGACACACATAAAAGTGATACCAGAGTTACTTGGGCCATAGATCCTGGGCCTGCCCCTCGTAGGCAATGACACATGCTATTCATCAGGAAAACTGGGAAAAGGAGAACCTTGAGGGACACTTAAAAAGTACTACTTGGACATTTAACATTTGAGATAGTTTTTAGATGTATAATTGAATGTATTAAATACTTTCTATCAGTATAAAGTTTTGGATTATATCTAACATGGTGTGATTGGGCAACATTACCTAGGGCCTAACTCTAAAAGGAAGAGAGGAGAAGCAGAAGCCAAACAAGTGGGACTTGTCAGCACTGGAATGCTGGACAGGGGAGACAAGACCACCTCAGCAGGCTGTTGTCAGTTAGAGGAAACAGCAAATCATGTTTTGTGAATAGAAAGGATATCTCTTTTCTCACAGAAAAGCCCAAGATTGGAGTGGAGCAGGTTTGGCTAACTCGTCATCCCAGTGTTGTCTTGGAGGATCCAGTCTTCCAGCTTTTTTCCCCTGACAAGCCAAGTCACCTCCGTGGCCATATGGCTTCTCTTTCTTCCCCAGAGCCTATTTAAAGACTGGAGAGACTTTGCCTAGTAGATCCTTGGCAAATGTCTTTTTCTGTGTCATTGTCCAGAACTATGTTACAGTGGGAACACCCCAGAAGGAGTGAAAAGAAGACGGAGTAGCAGCCAGATAACCAACCAGGGTCTGGAAGTCACAGTTTAAATTAAGGTGATTCCTTTACTCATTAATTCATTCAACCGAACTGCCTCCAGGCACTGCTCCACACACGCTGAATACAGTGGAGAACAGACCTCTAGCTCTGTCATGAAAGTTCTGTGTTCTGGCCAGGAAGATTGAAAGTGAATGTATAGACAAATATATTTTATGTCACATGGCAGTCATTGCTGTCTACACAGGGAAGTATGTTACAGAAGAGGGTGGCTGAGGTAGGTGGAGGGAAGGATCACAGGAGTCTAAGAAATCAATACCAGGAGGCTTGGTGGGGCTGGAGCCAGGGTGAGTCAAGTATGGAGCCTGCACTATAAAGCTTAAGGAGGCCCTAATTCTAGATATGAGGGTGTCCTAGTGTGATGTGTATGTGTATGTATGTATGCCTATTAATGTTTAAATTAGTTCTACTACTTATGCAATCAGGAAAGAGACAAGGTGAAAAATAAAATTCAAAGATTGTAAGAACTCAAATGCCCACTGAGCATTTTGTAAGTATGTAAAATACATTCAATTTCAGATGTTGCTGTTCCCTGACAGCTCCACGAATGTGGTATCAATGTAAGGAGGCACAATGAAGCATGGAAGAGAGCAGTTCTTTCTCAGCAGTAATAGTATCTCTATTCCCTACTTTGGCTTTTTTGTTCTTCAGCCCTCTTGGAACCAAGTAGTATGGAAGGTGGGTAGTGAAGAGACGAGGAGATGGCCTTTCATCAAAATCCACTCTTTGCAACCCATAGTCAAAATAGGGGACTCGATCCACTGTTTCCAGATTTTCAGTTCTTTTGCGATGTTCTTCAAAATAAATCAAGCTTAAGATCTGCTGAGACCAGATGGTTCCTATAAAAGAGACAATTTTGTTTTTAATAATGCATGGATTTCACAAAAATATGTGTGATCACTTTTTAAATCAAATAAAGTTTGTTTTCATAATACTATAATGATAATTTCATTTGCACAGACTTCTCTTCATTATAAATGATGGGCAAAGAGAAACAAATATTGCTTTTAGTTTTCCTTTTAAGGAGATATTTCATGACAAACTCCACGGGTATTCTTCACAGAGATTTATTCTTTGATTCTTTCTTTTTTGCATTCTTTTGCTTCTTATATGGTACTTTAAAAATTACTTTCTATGCTACCTCTATAATTTTTTTCTCAGCCCTATTCCTACAACATTAACTAAAATGAGCACAGAAAAAGGCACTTCTATTGAAGAAGTAACTTTTATGTTTTTTCATGTTGCCATCGATTCCTGCTGAAGGACATAGTGTTTAATAAGTAGCTACAAAAAAACCTTTCACACCCACATGTAAACAGAAATTTAATAACTGAAGTTTGACCTTTGGCTCTTGGTGGGATTTGAAAAAATAATTTGGATTAATTGCAATTACAGTGGACATTTGTGATTAAATGTGTGTAATTCCCTTTTTAGTTTTCTTATACTTCTTGTGCATGATTAATATATCCTAAGATTTAAAACACTCCGTATATAAATATAGTGCTTCTGATGATTTCGGTCCAAATGTGTTGAAAAGATTTACTCCACCAGAAAGTCACAAGTCCCAAAGGCATATTAGTCAGATTCCTAAGTATTTACGCACTCAATATTAACAACCCCAGATTTACAAAATGAACTCTTCTCGATTTGAACGATATGATAAGCCACAACACTATAAGAGACTTCAACAATGCACTGATGGAACTGGACAGATCCTCCAAGAAGAAGGCAAATATAAAGAAATGATGGACATAAATACAACTCTAGAACAAATGGGCTTAACAGATGTATACAGAACATATCACAATATTACTGGATATGCAGTCCTCTCATCAGCTTATAATCATTCTCCAAGATCAATCATATCCTGGGACACAAATCAAGCCTTCACAAATTTGAAAGAAAAGAAATCGTACCCAGTATATTCACAGACCACAACAGAATAAAAGAATAATTCAATTGTAACAGAAACACACATCCCCACACGAAGTCATCGAAACTGAACAGCATTTTGATGAATGCTAGCTGGTTCAAGGGGGAGATAAAAAGGAAATTATTAGATTTTTTGAACAAAATGATAATGAAGTCACAAGCTATCACAACCTGTGGGATATTGCAAAAGCAGTCCTAAGGGGAAAATGTATCCCATTAAATCCAGAAGTCTGAAAGAGCACAAACCAATAAGTTAATGAAACATATTAAGGAACTGGAAAAAGAAGAGCAATCCAATTCCAAACTTAGTAGGATAAAAGATGTGACCAAAACTAGATCAGAAGTAAATGAAATTATGAACAAAAGAACAATTTGGGGCCAGGCATGGGTGCTCACACCTGTAATCCCAGCATTGTGGGAGGCTGAGGCAGGTGGATTGCTTGAGCTCAGGATATCAAGACCAGCCTGAGTAACAGTGAGACCCCACTCTCTAAAAAATAGCCATGCATTGTGGTAGGCAGGTGTATTCCTAGTTACTTGGGACACTGAGGTAAGAAGATCTCTTGAGCCCAAGAGTTTGAGGTTGCTGTGAGCTATGACACCAAGGCACTCCACAGAGGGTAACAGAGTGAGACCCTGCCTCAAAACAAAACAAGGCAAAACAAAACCATTTGGAAGATAAACAGATTGAAAAGTTGGTTCTCTGAAAAGATAAATAAAACTGATAAACTTTTGGCTAGATTAACCAGAAACAGAAAAGTAAGATCTCTAATAAGATCAATCATAAATGAAAAAAGGGACATTACAACAGATACCACAGACATACAGTAGATCATCACCAAATACTATAAAAATCTCTATGCACAGAAATTTGAAAATGTGAAGGGAATGGATCAATTTATAGAAACACACTACCTTCCTATATGCAACCAGGAAGAAATAGAACTATTGAATACATCTATATCAAGCACCAAAATTGCAACTATAATAAAAAAAATCTTCTAGAAAAATAAGTCCTGGACCAGACAGTTTCACACACCTGTATTCTATCAAACCCTCAACAAAGAGTTTGTACCTATATTGCAAAACCTATTCCAAAATACTGAGAAGGAAGGAACCCTCTCTAACTGCTATGAAGCAAATATCACCCTGATACCAAAACCAAGAGAGAATTAAACAAGAAAAGAAAACTATAGACCAATATCATAAATGAATATTGTTGCAAAAATACTCAAGAAAATCCTAGCAAATAGAATTCAGCTACACACAAAAAATATAATATATCATAATGAGGTGGCCATCACCCCTGGGAAGCCAGGCTGGTTCAACATAGGCTAATCCATAAATGTAATTCACCACTTAAACAGAAGTGAAAACAAAGACTATATGATCCTCTAGATAGATACAGAAAAAGCATTTGACAAAATTCAGCATCTTTTTTGATAAGAACACTTAAAATATGCATATGGCTCGGCACCTATGGCTCAACGGGCTAAGGTGCCAGCCATATACACCTGAGCTGGCAGGTTCGAATCCAGCCTAGGCCCACCAAACAACAATGACGGCTGCAACCAAAAAATGGCCAGGTGTTGTGGTGAGCACCTGTAATCCTAGCTACTTGGGAGGTGGAGGCAAGAGACTTGATTGAGCCCAGGAATTGGAGGTTGCTGTGAGCTGTGATGCCACGGCACTCTCTCCAGGGTGACAGCTTGAGGCTCTGTCTCAAAAAAAAAAAAAAAAAAAAAAAGAAGAAGAAAATATGCATATACGGGACATTTCTTAAACTGATAGAAGCCATCTACAACAAACCTACAGCCAATATCCTACTGAACAAAGAAAAACTGAAAGCATTTCTGCTTAGAACTGGGACCACATGAGGATGTGCACTATTGCCACTACTATACAACATAGAGCTAGAAGTCCTACCCAATGCAGTCTGGCAGGAGAAGGATATTGAGGGTATCCAAACTGGGACAGAAAGGTCGAACCATTTATTTTTTGTGGATACTATGATCTTATACTTAACAACCCCCTGGGACTCAACCACAAGACTCCAGGAAGTGATCAAGAAACAGGGTAACATCTTGGGACATAAAATCAATGTCCACAAATCAATATACGCCAGCAACAGTCAACCTGAGAATCAAAAACACAATGCCCTTCCCGTAGCTTAAAAGAAAAAGAAATACCTGGAAGTATACCTAACAAGGGAAGTAAAGGATATCTACAAAGAGCACTATGAAACCCTGAGAAAATAAATAGCAAAAGATGTTAACAAATGGAAAAACATACCCATAGCTGGGAAAAATCAGCACTGTTAAAATGTCTACACTACCCAAAGAAATCTACAGATTTAATGCAATCCCCATTGAAACACCAATGTCGTACTTTAAAGAATTTGAAAATATAGTTTTTCATTTAGTATGGAATCAGAAAAACCCTGAATAGCTAATGTAATTCTAAGAAATAAACACAAATTTGGAGGCATCCTGTTACCAAACTTCAGGTTATACAAGGCTATAGTGATCAAAACAACATCATATTGGCATAAAAACAGAGACATAGGTATATAGAAGAGAACAGAAAACCTAGAGATGAAACCAGTCGTATATCACCATCTGATCTTTGATAAGGCAAACAAAAGCATACATTGGGAAAAAGAATCTCTATTTAATAAATGATGCTGAGAGATCTGGGTAGCCACAAGTAAAAGGCTGATGCTGAACTCACACCTCTCACCACTCACAAAAATTAACTCATGATGGATAAAAGATTTAAACCTAAGACATGAAACTAAAAAATCTGGAAAAAATATTAGCAATATTGGTCTTGGGAAATAATTTATGGAGAAGACCCCAAAGGCAATTACAGCAACAGTAAAAACAAATAAATGGGACTTGATCAAGTTAAAAAGTTTCTGCACAGCTAAGGGCACAGTCAACAAAGGGAAGAGACAACCTTCAGAAGGTGGGAAGATATTTGCATGCTACAAATCTGATGAAAGACTAATTAGAATCTACACAGAACTCAAGGAAATCAATAACAAAAAGAAAAAAAGAGCAAAAACCCTTAAAATCTGGGCTAGAGACATTAACAAAATCTTTTCCCACGAGGACAGAGAATAGCACAAACTCGGGAAATGCTCTTCATCTCTGATTATCAGAGAAATGCAAATCAAAACCACTTTGAGATATCATCTGAGAGAGATATCTCCCAGTGAGAATGGCCCTGATATATCACAAGGTCCTGAACAGCAGATGCAAGAAACATGGGTGCAGAGCGAATGGATCACTCCTGCACTGTTGGTGGAACTGCAAACTTGTACAGCCTTTGTGGAAAGAAGTATGAAGAGTCCTCAAAGAACTAAACGCGGACCTTCCATGTGATCCTATAATCTCATTATCAGATATCTACCCAAGAGAAAAACAGTCACTCTGCCTTAAGGACATATGCACTCAAATGTTTATAGCAGCCCAATTTATAATTGCAAAGATGAGGAAATGACTGAAATGCCTCTCAGTACATGAATGGATCAATAAACTGGTATATGTGTATCATGGAATACTATCCAACCATATTAAAGATGGAGTTTTGTATCCTTTGTTACAATTTAGATGGATTTGGAGAACAGTCTCCCAAGTAATGTACCACAAGAATGGAAAGACTGTCATCACATGAATTCAGCACTACTTTGAAATTTGTGGATTAATAACAACATGCTCACATGACAGAAAAATTCAATTGAATCCAAGAAAGGGCCCTGGGGGGTGGTTCTTTTCCAGCGGGAAAAGTGTATTTACATGGCACACTTTGGCACACTTCCTGTGTGAGGGCCAGAGCCACAACTCAGACTTTGCCTTACAAATGCGATCAATGTACCCTTAATCTGAAATGAAAAAAGAGATTCCAGCTAAGAGCAAAACTACCACCCCTCCACAATTCCGGTTCTAGCCACTGTCTCCAAAGACTATTCCTTGTCTTACGATGAGCATCTGCACCTGTTGAATTAAATCATTGTTGAACATACATCTCTTGGTGGCAAGAACAGGCAATATGCATCTTTTGTGTTTCCCTTACTACCTAAATATTGGTGGTCATAATCTTCAGTGTTGCCTGGGCAAGACCATGACCACATGAGCCTACTTGTTATCCATAGATGGGTCAAATGTTCCAATAAAAACTCATTATTGTCTTTCCCAGGTAACAGATAGTGCATCTATAGAAGACATCACAGCTTCGAGGCCACCAGCCGTGGTAGTCAATAGGCACCGGAGGTGGTCACAGGTCTGTAGGGAATCAAGAATAGGAACACTGGAAAAATATGCTCCTGCAGAAGACTCTGCATTTCTTCTCCCTCCTGGGCTCCTCCTTCCTCTTTGGTTTCTACTTGCCAATCCCTTTCCCTTCTTATTCTAATTTTTGTTTGTTTGTTTGTTGCCCTCTTAGGAAGACACATGTTATGTAAGTGATGTTAATCCTTCCCTGTGGTTCCTGCCATATTAAAGTCACTGATTCAGGTCAGTCCCTCCCTTATCTACTCCTTATTGACTTGCACATTCCTTTTATTCCCATTTCCTACTCATCTCCTCCCCCTACGCCCACCTCTTGGTTTTAAAGTGCATCTTTTTATTTGAGTGTGTTCCTTTGGAATGTGTACTGTTGTGAGACCTTATATTTTCAACTTAAGTGAACCATCTTATTTCTTAGGCTTTTTTTTTTTTTTTGAGCACTATCGTTTTAAGGTCCATTTATGTGCTATCTCTGATATATTCTTTCTAGCAGTGGCTGCCTCATATTTCTTAGTTTGCGCCTGTGCATTTTATCTATCCACCTTCTCACTCAGGGACTTCTCAATCCAAGCAGCACTGCAATGAGCATGCTCATTTTGTTACTTTGCACGGGCCTGTATAAGAATTTTCTTAGTGTAAACATTCAGGAGAGAACTTGCTTGTATTAAAACAGAGATCATAAGACTGATGGAATGGAATATCTGTGGTAATGAAGCACCAAATTATAAACAGGATCGAAGGCCATGCCAGGCAGAGGTTAAGGCACGCACCTCTGCACTAAAAGAATAAACTCAGTTATAAATGCCACAGGGTGCTTTCTTTTTGTCTAACAGCTAAACAGGCGCTGGCCTGGAGAAAAGCAATATTGAGACAATTGTAGCTGACTGACTGCCAGATGCTGACAAACCGAACCCTGTTCCACCAGCCATAATTACACCTTCCACTGGACAAGAGACTGATTTCAGTAACTTTCTCCTGATGAGAGATCAGCACCCATAGACTAGTTCTGGCCAATTTACAGAGGCTGATCTCTGAGTGCCTCTGTGCTCTTACTTCCCCTTTTGATGTGTAGGGCCTAAGGATAATACATTGGAAAGTCGTCTCCACACCAAAAGTGAACATGAAACGTCTGTAACAGGTGTGTTTGCCTACTGTGCAGGATGCATCCTCCCTTCATGAATATTCATAACTACCTGGACACCAGCTGAACATGTGCACTTGGCCAACCTGTTCAGCATGAATTCCTGTCTCATCCTTCCTTTCCTCCAAGTGCTTCATTTCAGATTTTGGCCAGAGGCTGAGCCTCCTGCCTGAGGGTTGTGACTCTGTATAAGGAACAAAGAAATAGAGTCTCTTGTCTCCAAATTTTTAAGTCTCCAGATTGATTTGTGACACTTGATATGTCTGTACCTAATAAGTTCAGGTGGTGCCAGATTGTTCTTCAGAGAATGACCGCTTCAAGCTCATCTCCCACTGCTATTATGCTAATGCTGCAGTTCTCTGCTCACTCCTTGCCAGCATTTGACATGTTGACCTTTCTAGTTCTTGTTAGTTTATCTCATGGTTAATTTTATGTGTAACTTGAGTAAGCTAAGGGATGTCTAGATTGCTGGTAAAACATTATTTCTGAGTGTTGAAATGAGGGTGTTTCATGTAGGGTTAGAAGACCACCCTACATAAGCCACACAAAGGCAAGCCTTTAATGGGTTAAAATGGCTTTTGCTAATACAGAAGCAAGAAAGCTGGGCTCCTGCTGAAGCATACACACAGAGGCTGTTTGTCCGGAGGTAAAAGTCCATAAAAATAGTAAAGTATGCTTCCGTTAAGCCCAGGTGCTTAGGGGCCGACAACCCCACCCCTGGTGATAGAGATCAGAGGATGATATATGTCTGTACATGTCTTGGGGCCTAAAGATTTCTGCTCTGTAGAACAACAAAGTCATAAATCCATTTTGGGTTAACTAAGTGTGTGCTTGAGGGGTTTCATTCACCAGTCTCCCCTGCAGCTCTTTATGATCTTTATTTAGAGCCTGTGTTCAAAAGATGATGCATGTCTAAGAAGAATGTAAAAACAGAAAGTTTTGTGTTGATTTGTAGAGTGAATGCTTTTCCACAAGTTAATTATAGTTAGAAGAAGTTAGGTAGTGGTAAAAAGCTATAGATTATAGATTAAGTGTGCACTTGACCACCAGTGTATATAAGGTGGACCAGAATAAAGACAATTTGCTACACGCCACCTGGAGAGTGTGTAGTCTGTTTCTTGTATTTCCCCTAATAATTATAGGTACGAGTTCTGCACCTGGGGCAAAGCTACTGTCCCTCGCGTCTCTGTTCACGCAACAGTTTCAGGAAGAGATTAGGATTTGAATAAGTAGGATAAGAATATCCTCCTTCACCAACATAGCCGGGTAAACAGGCACCGGCCTGGAGAAAAGCAATATTGAGACAATTGCAGTTGACTGACTGCCAGATGCTGACAAACCGAACCCTGTTCCACCAGCCGTAATTACTCCTTCCACTGGACAAGAGACTTATTTCAATAACTGCAGCCAGGTATCAACCAATCCACCAAGGCCCAAAGAGAACAGAAAGGTGAAGAGAGGGCAAATTATCTCTCTGAGCTGGTGCTTGGACATCAATGCTTCTGGTTCTTGGGCCTTTGGACTTGGACTTGCATCAGCAAACTCCTGGATTCCCAGGGCTTCATCCTCATTCTGGGAATTATACCATTGACTCCTTGGTTCTCAGGCCAGGGAGAATTCGGACTTGGGCTGAATTACACCATGCCTTTCTTGGGTCTCTAACTTCCAAAGGAGATAAGGTAGAATTTCTCAGCCTCCATAATCAAGTGAACCAATTCACATAATAAATTTCCTCCATATTTATGTTATGTATGCACAGATATATATACACACAGAGTCTAAAAAATGTATACACTTTTAAGAAATGAAAATACTGTATTAAAATTGTAATACTCAAGTCACGTTTGACGTCTGCAATTGTAAGAGATACTAGATATACAATATACAAGATAATAAATGTAATCAGCATATATTGAGTATTACATTATATGCAATTAATAGTATATATAATTTTATATATAACTATAAATACAAGGTTGGACAATTAAGTTCACAACCTCATCCTAGAGAAAGTGCTCCGTACCTTATCGCTGAATACCTCATTGCTGAATATCACTACAGTCACCTTTGAAGTGCTCTTCTTGGCCAGCTGGTGACTATTTTGATATTCAGCAATGAAGTATGTAGAACTTTTTCTAGGATGAGTTTGCAAACTTCAATCTCGTATAACAACAGCTTTGATATCCATTCTAGAAAAAGTGTTCCAAAATCTCTTTGAAGAGTAGACTTGGCACTGGTGTCCATTCATAGTCTCCCAAGGGAAGTACCTCGAGGGTGACCATGATATGCAGCAAGGAGGTATATAGCACTTTTTCTAGTATGAGTTTTTGAACTTAATTGTCCAACTTTGTATTCTCAAGTGCCTCCCTACATAGTAAATATTCTTGCTTCCTTTCACATATCACTTCAACATGCAGTGTTTGATAGATTATGTTAAGTCTAATCATTTTAATATTTTGTTAATTCCTTTGCCAAATCAGAAATAACTGATAACTGCATTGTAAAAAACCTTTTTTTCACAGTATATTGAATAATTTTCTATCTCCAGTGGATGTTTGTATGTCCAATGAATTAATAATATATGCCATATGCAATACAGATAAAAAAACTAAATTGTCATATTCTAAAAGTATCATTTGATGTTTTAGATTAGCTATCGGAATAATGAACTTACCAGATTTGGGGTATGTGACTAGGAAGACATCATCATCTCTAATTTTAAGATCATTTATGTTTTCAAAAAAGTCAATATTAAAATCTCCATTCCTAAAATAATATCCTTTAAATTTCAATAATTTTGTTTCTACATCTTCCATAATTCAGCACCTGCAAGACACATATAACATTCTTTGAATGAAACTTGTCTTTGCTTCTAGTCATATATTCAGAAAATAAATTGATTATTTTCCCCATAAACATGTATAACCTTGTAGCTTTAAAAATTAATTCTGGGTGAGTCACTTGCCCCAGTATTTAGGTGCCTGCTGTTCAAGCAGTGGACCTTGGTTTTCTGCATATATGCTCCATTCATGCAGGTACAGGGAAAAGAGGTGAAAGTAACTGTTACAATAGCTTCAAAAAATGGTGTTATCAGGGATTGGTATGCTTTACAGTATAAACAAATATAAACACCAGACTTGAATAGCCATAAGGAACACTTGTCAATTAGGCGCATCAGAGAGTCCACAGCTGGATCTTTTTTTGTTGTTGTCTGTTACTAAACTAGTGGGCTTAGGTGTTAGCAAATTTAGGGAAGCTTTTTTTGAATATTTCTGGAGTTAATGGATTATGATATTTTCTGACATTTTTAATTAAAATTTTATCTTATTTATCAACTTACAAATTATTTAAAGCAATTGGAATAATATCACCAGGAAGTAAGAGATAACAATGTATTCAAGGAAGCCTGGAAGACTGAAGACAATCTGTTAAATTGTCCACAATGACAAAATAAACATTGGAACAAAGTGAGAGCGTGAAGGAAAACATTCAAATACTGGCTCATCCATGCAAAGTGCTAGAGTAGAGGTTTCCAACTTGGGCCACATGCTGATTTTGTGAGAACTTTTCTTTGCGTATCTGTATTGTCAGATATCATGAAAAATATGCACAGATCTTTTTTTTGCCCATCAGCTTTCATTAATGTTTGTGTACTTACTGTATGGCCCAAGACAACTCATATTCTTCCAAATGTATCAGAAAAGAAAAAAGATTGGACTCTCCTGTGCTAGAGTGAAGATTTTAAACTAAATCTTGTGAGTCATCATTTATGTGTGTATTTTACCTTTCAATAGGTTACTTCTTTAATATTGCAAACTCTTAGATTTTCATTGATTTGGAGTTCTTCCAAAGGAAACTCAAGTCTTTTCTTCTTTTTCCAATTAGTTGATCATGGTATTAAAATTGAAAAGAATATAAGCAATGCACAGTTTGAATGCAATTCCAGGTAGTTTGCACCAAGAGTCATTTCAAAAGAAAAGGAAATTTAAAAAAATTTAAAAATGTGTTCTGAAGCTAACGCTGTCATGGCAAAACATAGTTTTATTTTTAACTAAATCATAGTTGGGTACATTAGTGCAATCAAGGGGTACAATGTGATGGTTTCATATATAATCTGAAATATTTTCATCAAACTGTTTAACATAGCCTTCATGGCATTTTCTTTGGTATCGTATGAAGACATTTGTATTCTGCATTTAGTAAGTTTCGCCTGTACCCTTCTAAGATGTACCATAGGTGTGGCCCCACAAATTACCCTCCCTCCACCCCAACCTCCCCCCTCCCCTCCCCTCCCTTGCCTCTTTCCCCATATTCTTGTGCTATAGTTGGGTTATAGCCTTCATATGAAACCTATAAATTAGCTTCGTAGTAGGACCGAGTACATTGGATACTTTTTCTTCTATTCTTGAGATACTTTGCTAAGAAGAATATGTTCCAACTCCATCCATGTAAACATGAAGGAGTAAAGTCTCCATCTTTCTTTAAG
Organism: Perodicticus potto; assembly: GCA_963574655.1. Taxonomy (NCBI): domain Eukaryota; kingdom Metazoa; phylum Chordata; class Mammalia; order Primates; family Lorisidae; genus Perodicticus; species Perodicticus potto. Next base: position 1,830 of record CAUYRH010157854.1, on the reverse strand, counting down.
GCTGCATAGTAGTCCATAGTATACATGTACCACAATTTATTAATGCATTCGTGGGTCGATGGGCACTTGGGCTTCTTCCATGAGTTAGCAATTATGAATTGGGCTGCAATAAACATTCTGGTACAGAATTGTGGGGTAGTGAATCTCTGTCCATTGCTGTCTTTTCATAGGAATAAAACAATAGGACCTGATGGTAAACTGGGCTAAAATACAGTAAGAAATGCATGTGGGAGAGAGATTGGTCATGATCTGGGAAGAGGGTCTGATAGAGCAAATGGATTATGTGCTCCTTTGTGTAGAGAAATCTAGTGAGCAGGTCTATGAGGAATGCTTATACCCCACACCTGAGCTTTACCTGATTGTAAATTGGACTGGAAGGAGCACAGGAGATGTGATATAAGAACAATTACACATTATGGTGTTTTGAAGTGTGGTATTATAATTAGAATGTTGCTGAATCACAATCTGTTCATATTTCCCATTTGTAAAATTTTTAAATGTTTGCCAGTATCGTACACTTGATGTTTAAGAGAACCAAAAAGTTTGATGAAAGCAAGGGAACTTGCCTTGAACTAGAGGTAACCAGAGAGAAAGAATATTTATATGTAAAGCAAGTGGTATAGCAGTTAAAGGTTTTGTGGGGAGTGGCAGAGAAAATGTGAATAATCTTTCTAAAATGAAAAAAGAAATAGGACAAATTTATTTCTGGTAGCCAAAAGCTGTGGTGTACAAGTGCAACCGGTGAGCCCAGTTTGTCGGGAATTGTGATTAAGAAATCTGGGTTACTGAAATTTAGGATGCAATTATATAGAACATTGTAGTAACAGAAAACATTTTTCTTCTAACATTTTCTATAGTAACATAATATAATCAAATAGAACAAAAGGCTGGAAGGACAATACAAAGAGCTCTTTATTTCCTGGAGAAATAAGATATTAAAAAAAGACAAGAAAAACTTGGGGAAACGCTAATTGTGCTAAACTGATCAAAAGCAGGAGCAGAATAGAAATAGAAAACCAACCAGCTGGATCTGGTAATTAGTCCTACCGTCAAAATGACGTTCCATTGCTTTATAATTCACTTATGTTGGAACCTCTATCTTTGCTTTTTTTTTTTAATTATTATTATTTTAAAAATTTTTTTTCATATATTAAATCACAGCTGCGTACATTAGTGCAATCAAGGGGTACAATGTGCTGGTTTCATATACAATCTGAAATGTTTTCATCAAACTGTTTAACATAGCCTTTGTGGCATTTTCTTTTTTCTTTTCCAATGGTAAGACAGAATTTATGTACAGAAAAGAATACAAAAAACAGGCTCGGCACCTGTGGCTCAACGGGCTAAGGTACCAGCCATGTACACCTGAGCTGGCAGGTTCGAATCCAGCCCGGGCAGCCAAACAACCAGGACGGCTGCAACCAAAAAAAAAATGGCCGGGCATTGTGGCGGGCGCCTGTAGTCCCAGCTACTTGGGAGGCGGAGGCAGGAGACTCACTTGAGCCCAGGAATTGGAGGTTGCTGTGAGCTGTGATGCCACGGCACTCTATCCAGGGTGACAGCTTGAGGCTCTGCCTCAAAAAACAAACAAACAAAAAACCCAAAAACAAACATATAAGGATACTTGTCATTGGATTTAGGTCCCTCTTGGATGATCCAGGATGACCTCATCTGTGGTCCTTGACTTAAGGACATCTTCAAAGACCCTTTGTCAAATAAGATTACATTTATAGGTTTGGAGTATTAGGCTGTGGACACGTCTTTTCAGGGCCACTATTTGACCTATTCCACTTCCTAATCTCCTATAGGCCTTCAATCAAATATTACCTT
>CAUYRH010157853.1:0-27060 GCA_963574655.1 Perodicticus potto | reverse complement strand
GGTTACATTCTTTCCCCTGACCTCACAATGGGTGTTTCCCTGGGTTGCAGTATTTAAGCTTAACATTAGAGACTTCTGCCTCACACCACAATGGGTGTTGCCCAGGTTTACCATCTTCCTCCTGAGATCACAGTGTCTGTTTCCCTGAGTCACCATCACTAAGCTTAACCTTAGTGACCTCATCTTGATATAACAATGAATGTTGCTGTGGGGCACCATCTTCCTCCTCACATGAGAATAGGTGTTTCCCTGGGTTATGATCTTCAACCTGACATCAAAATGGGTGTTACCCTGGGTTACCACCTTTAAGCTTAACCTCAGTGACTTCAGCCTGATGCCACAGTGGATGCTAACCTCAGTCACCATCTTTAAGCTAAACCTCAGTGATGTCCTCCTGACACCACAGGGGCTGCAGCCCTGGGTTACCGTCTATAAGCTTAACCTAAGTACCTTCCTCCTTTCACCACAGTAGGTGTGGACCTGGGTTACAGTCTTTAAGCTTAACCTCACCTCAGTGACATCCTCCTGACGTCACACTGGGTGTTGCCCTGGGTTACCGTTGTTAAGCTTAACGTCAGTGATGTCCTCCAGGAGCCACAGTGGGTGGTTCCTTGGGTTACCGCTTTAAGGTTAACCTCAGTGACGTCCTCCTTATGCCTCAGGGTTTCCAATTTTAAGCTTAACCTCAGTGACATCTTCCTGATGCCACATTGGGTGCTACGCTGGGTTACTATCTTCCTCCTGGAATAACAATGTTTGTTGCCATATGTTACCATCTTTAAGCATAACTTTAGTGAATTCCACCTAACACCAAAATGGGTGTTTCCCTGGGTTATCATCCTTATGCTTAACCTTAGTCACGTCCTCCCAACTTCACAAGGGTTGTTGTCCTGGTTTTCATATTCCTCGTGCCTTTGATTCCCATCTTTAAGCTTAAACTTAGTGACAGCCTCCTGACATCACAGTGAGTATTGTTCTGGGTAACCTACTTTAAGCTTAACTTAGTTACTTTCTCCTGACATCAACATGGGTGTTCCCTGGGTAACTATCTTCCTCCTGACATCACAATAGGTGTTTCCCTGAGTTACCTTTTTTAGCACATTAGTGACTTTTCCTTGACACGACAATGGGTGTTGCCCAGGGTTACCATCATCCTCCTGACAACACAATGGATGTTGTCCTGGGTTACCATCTTTAAGCTTAAACTTAGTGACTTCCTCCTGACATCACAATGGGTGTTGCCCTGGTTACCGCCTTTAAGCTTATACGTTAGTGACTTTCTCTTGCCTTCGCAATTGGTGTTTCCCTGGGTTATCATCTTCCTCCTGACATCACAATTCCAGTTGCTTTTGCTGACCATCTTTATGCTTAACCTTAGTGACTTCCTTCTGTCACCATAATGGGTGTTGCCTCTGGTTACAATCTTCCTCCTGACATCACAATAGGTGATTCCCTAGGTTACCATCTTTAGGCTTAACCTTAGTGACTTCTCCCTTACACAACAAAGGATGTTGCCCTGTGTTACCTTCTTCCTCCTGATATCACAATGGGTCCTGCCCTCGTTTACCATCTATAAGCTTAACATCAGTGACTTTTTCCTGACATCACAATGGGTATTGCCCTGGTTATCCTCTTTAAGCTCAACCTTAGTGACTTCCACTTGACATCACAATGATTGTTCCCCTGGTTACTATTTTCCTCCTGACATCACAATGGATGTTTCCCTGGGTTACCATCTTTAAGCTAACCTTAGTGACTTCCTCCTGGCATCACAGTGTGTGTTGCCCTAGATTACCATGTATAAGCTTAACTATAGTGACTTCCTCCTGAGATCACAATGGGTGATGACCTGGGTGAGCATCCGTAAACTTAACCTCCGTGATGTCCTCCTGAAGCCATGGTGGGTGTTGCCCTGGGTTACCATTGTTAAACTCAACCTCAGTGATGTCCTCCTGATGCCATGGTAGGTGTTACCTGGGTTACCATCTTTAGCTTAACTTCAGGGATGTCCTTCTGACCCCAACTGGGTGTTGCCCTGGTTTAACATCTTTAAGCTTAACCTCAGTGAAGGCCTCCTTAAGGCACAGTGGACATTGCCCTGTGTGTTTATGGTTAAGCTTAAATTCAGTGATGTCTTCCTGATGCCACAGAGGGTGCTACCCTGGGTTACCCTCTTTAACCTTAACCTGGTTCATGTTCCCCTGATGCCACAATGTACATTGCCCTGGGTTACCATCTGTAAACATAATCTCAGTGATGCCTTCCTGACGCTACAGTGGGTGTTGCCCTGGATTATCATCTCTAAACTTACCTCAGCGACGTGCTCCTGATGGCACAGTGGGTGTTTCCCTGGGTTACCATCCTTTAGCTTAACCTCGGAGAAATGACCCTGAAATCACAGTGACTATTGCCCTGCGTTTCCATCCTTAGGCTTAACCTTGGTGACGTCCTCCTGACGTCACAATGGGTATTGTCCTTGGTTACCATCTTTAAGGTTGAACTCATTGATGTCCTCCTGATGCCACATTGGATGTTTCCCTGGGTTACCATCTTTAAGCTTAACCTTAGTGACATTTTCTAACATTACAACGTGTTGTGCCTTGGGTTAAAATCTTCCTCCTGACATCACAATTGATGTTTCCCTGTGTTAACATTTTTAAGCTTAACCTTAGTGACTTTCTCCTGACACCACAATGTGTGTTGCCCTGGGTTACCATCTTCTTCCTGACATGACAATGGGTGTTGCCCTGGATTACCATGTTTAAGCTTTACCTTAGGGACTTCCTCTTGACACCACAATGGGTTTTGTTCTGGGATACCATCTTTAAGCTTAAATTATTGATTTTTTTACTGATATCACAATGGTTGTTGTCCTGGGTTACCATCTTCCTAGGGACACCACAGTGGGTGTTGCCCTGTTTTGACATATTTAAGCTTAACCTCAGTATCTTTTTCCTGACATCACAATGGTAGTTACCCTTGGTTACCATCCTTAAACTTAATCTTAATGACTTCCTCCTCAAACCACAATAGGTGTTACCCGGGGTTACCATGTTCTTTCTGACATCAAAATGGGTATTGTCCTGGGTTACTAACTTTAAGCTTAACCTTAGTGATTTACTCCTGACATCACAATGGGTGTCAGACTGGGTTATCATCCTTCAGCTTCACCTTATGACTTCCTCCTGACACCACAATGGGTGTTGCTGTGTGTTACCATCTTCACCTGAATTCTCATTGGGTGTTGCCCTGGGTTCATGTTGAATTGTAATGTTAGTGACTTCCTCCTGACATCAGAATGGGTGTTGCCCTTGGATACAATCATTCATCTTCACCTCAGTTACATCCTCCTGAAGCTACAGTGGGTGTTTCCCTGGGTTACCATCCTTATGCTTAACTTATGTGACATCCTCATGACGTCACAGTGGGCATTGCCCCGGGTTACCATCATCAAGATTAACCTCAGTGATGTCCTTGTGCCTACACAGTGGGTGTTACCCTGGGTTATCATCAATTAGCTGAACCTCAATAATGTTCTCATGAAGCCACAGTGGCTGTTTCACTGGGTTACCATCATTCTGCTTAACCTCAGTGACAAACTCCTGGCTCCACAGTGGGCTTTGACCTAGGTTACCATCCTTAAAGTTATCCTCAGTGACATCCTCTTGACACCACAGTGGTGCTGCCCTGGTTTGCCATCCTGCCGCTTAACTTCAGTGAGGTGCTCCTGAAGCCACTGTGGGAGTTCCCCTGGGTCACCTTCTGTAAGATTAACTTCAGTGACGTCCTCTTGAAGCTACAGTGGGCCTTGCCCTGGGTTTCCCTCTGTAAACTTAACCTCAGTGATGTCCTTCTTACGCCATATTCGTTCCAGCCTTGGGTTACTGTCATTAAACTTAAATTCATGATGTCCTCCTGACCCAACAGTGGGCATTGCCCTGGGTTACTACCTGTAAGCTTAACCTCAGTGACGTCCTCCTGACTCCACAGTGGGTGCTGCCCTTGTTTACCATAGTTAAGCTTAATCTCAGTGACATCCTCCTTATGCCACAGTGGGTGATAATCTGGGTTAGTGTCCTTAAGCTTAACCTCAGTGACGTCCTCCAGACTCCAAAGTAGGTGCTACCTTTGGTTACCATCTTAAAGCTTAATCTCAGTAACATTCTCCTGATGCTACAGTGGGTGCTACCCTGAGTTACTGTCTTTAAGCTTAACCTCTGTTTCATCCTTCTGATGCCACCAGGGCTGCAGCCCTGGCTTACCATCTGTAAGCTTTACCTAAGTGCCCTCCTCCTTTCATTACAGTATGTGCGGACGTGGGTTACATTCTTTAAGGTGAACCTCACCTCAGTGATGTCCTCCTGATCTCACACTGGGAGCTTCCCTGGGTTACCCTTGTTAAGATTAACGCCAGTGATGTCCTCCAGGAGCCACAGTGGGTGGTGCCTTGGGTTACCGTCTTTAAGGTTAACCTCAGTGACGTACTCCTTATGTCCCTGTTTCCAAATTTAAGCTTAACTGCAGTGACATTCTCCTGATGCCAAATTGGGTGCTACGCTGGGTACCATCTTTAAGCTTAACCTCAATGATGTCCTACTGACATCCCAGGGAATGAGGCTCTGGGTTACCTTATTTAAGTTTTAGCTCAGTGACGTCCTCTTTATGCCCTGGGTTACCATCTAAAGCTTAACCTTAGTGAATTCTTCCTGACACCATATTTGGTGTTGCCCTGGGTTGCCACCTTCCTCCAGACATCACAATGGTTGTTCCCCTGGGTACTGTCTTCCTCCTGACATCATACTGGGTGTTTCCCAGGATTACCAACTTTAGGGTTAATGTTATTGACTTCCTCCTGACTTCATAATGTGTGTTACCCTGGGTTACCATCTTTCAGCTTACCCTGGGTGATGAAATCATGAAGTCACTGTGCGTGTTGCACTGGTTTAACATTTTTAAGCTTAACTTCAGTGATGTCCTCCGGACCCCACAGTATGTGTTGCCCTGGATTTCCATCCTTAAGTTTAACCTCAGTGAGGTCCCTCAAGCCACAGCGAGTGTTGCCCTGTGTTATCTTTTTTACGCTTAACCTCCAGGACGTCCACCTGATGCCAAAGCCAGTGTTTCCCTGGGTTACCATCGTTAAACTTAACCTCAGTGATGTCCACCTGACACCACAGCGGGTGTGAACCTAGGTTATCATCTTTAAGCTTAACCTTAGTGACTTCTTCATGACATCACTGTGGGTGTTTCTCTGGCTTACTATCTTTCTCCTTATATAACAATGGATGTTGCCTGGTGGTACCATCTTTAAACTTAACCATAATGACTTCCTCCTTACAACACCATGGGTGTTTCCTTCAGTTACTATCTTAAGCTTATACCTTAGGGACTTACTTCTGACACCACAATGTATAATGCCCTGGGTAACCATCTTCCTCGTGACATCACAATGTGTAGTTGCCTGGTTCACCATCTTTAAACTTAACCTAGTGAATTCCACCTGACAACACAATGGGTGTTGCCCTGGGTTACCATTTTCCTCCTGAGGTCACAATATGTGTTGCCCTGAGTTACCATTATTAAGCTTACCCTTAGTGATGTTCTCCTAAAATGACAATGAGTGTTTCCCTCGGTTACCATCTTCCTCCTGTCATCACAATGGGTGTTGCCCTGGGTTATGATCTTCATCCTGACAACACAATGGGTACTGCCCCGGGTTACCATCTTTAAACTTAACCCGAGTGACGAACCTCTGACACCACAATGGATGATGCCCTGGGTTACCGTCTTTAAGCTTAACTCAGTGACGTCCTCCTGATGTAAAATTTGTTGTGTGCCTTCAGTTACCATATTTAAGCTTATCCTCAGTGACGTCCTTCTAACACCATGGTGGTTGTTGCCCTGGGTTACCATCTTTAAGCTTAACCTCAGTTACGTACTCCTGATGCCACAGTGGAAGTTACCATCATTAAGCTTAACCTCGGTGACATCCTCCTGATGCTACAGTTGTTTTCCTGGGTTACCATCATTAAGCTTAACATCAGTGATGTCCTTCTGACACCACAGTGAGTGGGGCCCTGGGTTACCATCTTTTTAGGCTAAACCTCAATGACGTCTTACTGACACCAAAGTGAGTGCTGCCTTTGGTTACTGTCTTTAATATTAACCTCAGTGATGTCCTCCTGTTGCAACAGAGAGTGCGGCCCTGTGTTTCTGTCAATAAGCTTGAACTCAGTGATGTCCTCCTGAAGCCACAGTGGGTATGGCTTGTGTTACCATCTTTAAGCTCAACCACAGTGACTTCCTCGTTATGCCACAGTTGATGATAACCTGGGTTACCATCGTTAAGCTCAACCTTAATGAAGTCCTCGTGATGCCACAATGGGTGCTGCCCTGTGTTACCATTGTTACGGTCAACCTTAGTGACATCATCGTGACGCCACAGCTTGTGTTGCCCTGGGTTACCATCCTTAAGCTGAACCACAGTGATGTCCTCGTGGCACCATTGTTGATGCTGCCCTGGGTTATCATCGTTAAGCTCAACATTAGTGACGTCCTGGTGATGTCACAGTGGATGCTGCTCTGGATTAAACTTGTTAAACTCAACCTCCGTGACATCATCGTGACACCACAGCTTGTGTTTCCCTGGGTTAGCATCCTTAAGCTCAAGCACAGTGCCATCCTCCTGACGCAAGAAGAGGTGTTGCCATGGGTTACTGTCATTAGGCATCACCTCAGTGATGTCTTCCTGATACAACAGTGAATGTTGACTGGGGTTACCCTGGTTAAACTTTACCTCCGTGACGTACTCCTGTCACCATAGCAGTTGCTGCCCGGGTGTCAGTCCTTAAGCTTAATCTCTGTGACATCATCCTGACGCCACAGTGGGTGGTGCACTGGGTTACCGTCACTAAACTTAACCTCAGTGACATCCTCATGATGTCACAGTGGGTACTGCACTGGGTTACTATCATTAAGCTTAATCTGAGTTACATTCTCCTGACATTACCATGGGAGTTGCCCTGGGCTACCATTTTTAACCTTAACCTCAGTGACGTTCTCTTGAGGCCACAGTGGGGCCTGACCTGGTTTACCAGCATTAATCTTAACCTTACTGACATCATCCTGACTCCACAGTGGGTGTTGCCCTGGGTTATCATCTTAAAGCTTAACTTTAGTGACTTCTTCCTCACACCATAATTGGTTTTGCTGTGGGTTACTCCCTTTAAGCTTAACCTCAGTGACATCCTCCTGACGCCACAGCAGGTGTTTCCCTGGGTTACCATTTTTAGGCATCACCACAGTGATGTGCTCCTGATGCCACAGCAAGTGCTGCCTTGGGTTATTGTCTTTAAGGTTTACCTCAGTGACATCCTCCTGAACCAACAGTGGTTGCTACCCTGGGTTTCGATCATTAAGCTTAATCTCAGTGAGGTACTCTTAACATCACAATGGGTGTTATCCTGGGTTACCAAAGATAAGCTCAAACTCTGTTATGTCCTCCTGAGAACACAGTGGGTGCTGCCCTGGGTTATCATCTTTAAGCTTAATCTTAGTGACTTCCTCCTGACATCACTATGTGTGTTGCCCTGAGTTGCCATCTTTAAGTTTATACCTCAGAGATATCCTCCTGACACAACAATGGGTGTTGTCCTGGGTTACATTCTGCCTCCTAACATCACAATTGGTGTTGGCCTGGGATACTTTTTCCTCCGGACAGCACAATGGGTGTTTCCCTGGGTTACAAACATCATCTTGACATCACAATGTGTGTTGTCCTGGGTTAATATCATTAAGCTTAACCTCAGTGACGTCCTCCTGACATCATATTTGTGGTTTCCCTGGGTTACCATCCTTAAGCTTAACCTCAATGACGTCCTGACATCACAGTGAATGTTGCCCTGGGTTACTGTCATTAACGTTAACTTCAGTGACTTTCTCCTGACTCCCCAAGAGGTGTTACCCTGGGTAACCATGATTAAGCCTGCCATCAGTGATGTCCTACAGATGCCAAAGTGGGTGCTGCTCTGAGTTACCATCCTGAAGCTTATGCTCCATGAAGTCCTATTGATGCCACAGTGGGAGATGTCCGGGGTTACTGTCATTAAGCTCAACCTCAGTGATGTCATCCTGACAATACAGTGGGTGTTGCCATGGGTTACCATCGTTAAGCTTAACTTCATTGGTGTAACAGTGGATGCTGCCCTGAATTACTGTCATTAGGTTTAACCTCAGTGACATCATGACAGCACAGTGGGTGTTGCCCTGGGTTACCATCATTAAGCTCAACCTCAGTGATGCCCTTCTGACCTCACAGTGTGTGCTGTCCTGGGTTACCATCATTAAGTTTAACCTCAGTGGCGTCAAAGTGAGTGCTGCCCTGATTTACCATCCTTAAGCTTAACCTCACTGACATTCTCCTAATGCCACAGTGGGTGTGAGTCTGGGTTGCCATAGTAAAGCTTAACTTCATTGATGTCCTCCTGACATCATAGTGTGTGCTGCCCTGGTATACAATCATTAAGCTTAACTCATTGAAGTGCTTCTGACATTTCAGTGGGTGTTGCCATGGGCTACCAACATCGGGCTTCACCCCAGAGTCTTCCTCCTGATGGGAAGCAGATGCTGACCTGGGTTACTGTCCTTAAGGTTAATCTCAGTGACGTCATCCTGACATCACAGAGAGTGATGCCCTGGGTTATCCTCGTTAAGCGTAACCTCAGTGACATCATTTGGCCAGCACAGTGTGTGTGGCCATAGGTTACTGGCATTGAACTTTACCTCAGTGACGTCCTCCTGCAGCCACAGTGGGTACTTTCTGGGTTACTGTCATTAAGCTTAACCTCAGTAATGAACTTCTGATGCCATAGTGGGTGCGGCCCTGGGTCACTGTATTTAAGCTTAAGCTCAGTGATGTCATCCTGGCGCCACAGTGGGTGTTGCTCTGGTTTAATGTCTTAAAGTTTAATGTCAGTGACGTTCTTTTGGTGCCATAGTACATGCTGTTCTGGGTTACCTTCTTTAAGCTTTACCTCAGTGACATCATCCTGATGCCACAGTGGGTCCTGCCCTGGGTTACAGTCTTGAGGCTTAACCTCAGTGATATCCTCCTGATGCCACAGTGGGTGAACTCCTAGGTTACCATAATTAAGCTTAACCTCTGTGATGTCCTCCTGATGCCACAGTGGGTGATGCCATGGTTTACCATCTTGAAGCTTAAAGTAACAACATCCTTCTGATGCTACAGTGTGTACTACCCTTGGGAACCATATTTATGCTTAACATCAGGGACGTCCTCCTGATGCCACTGGGGCTGCGGCCCTGGATTATAGTCTGAAAGGTCAACCTAAGTGCCATCTGCATGATGCCACAGTGATTGAGGCCCCGAGTTACTGTTGTTAAGCTTTACCTCAGTGTTGTCCACTGACTGCACAGTGGGTGTGGTCCTGGGTTACCATCCTTAAACTTCTCCTCAGTGATGTCTTCCTCATGTCAAAATGGGTGCTTCTCTGGATTACCGACGTTAAGCTTAACCTCAGTGTCGTCCTCTTGATGCCACAGTGGGTGCTGCCCTTGGTTATCATCTTTAAGCTTAACATTATTGATTTCCTGCTGTCACCACAATGGGTGTTGCCCTGGGTTATGATCGTTCTCCTGACATCACAATGTTTTTGCTTTGAGTTACCAGCTTTAAGCTTAACATTAGTGACGTCCTTCTGTCCCAACAATGGGTGCTGCTCTGGGTTAAGATCTTCCAACTGACATCACAATGGGTGTTGCCCTGAGTTACCATCTTTAAGGTTAACGTTAGTGATGTACCACTGACATCACAATGGGTATTGCATTTGGTTACCATCTCCATCCTGACATCACAATATGTGTGGCCCTGGGTTACCACCTTTAAGTTGAACCCTTGTGTGTCTTCCTCCTGACATCACAATGGTTGTTGCCCTGGGTTGCCACTTGTACCTTAATCTCAGTGACTTCCTCTTGACATCACAATGAATGTTGCCCTGAGTTACCGTCTTTAAGCTAAACCATAGTGACTTCCTCCTGACTACACAAAGGGTATTGTCCTGCGTTACCATCATTTAAGCTCTTACCTTAGTTACTTCCTATTGACACAAAAATGGGTGCCGCCATAGGTTACCATCTTCCTCCTGACATCACAATGGGTGTTGTCCTGGTTCTCCATCTTTAAGCTTAACCTATTGAATTTCACCTGATAACACAATGGATATTGCCTTGGGTTACCATCTTCCTCCTAACATCACAATGAGTGTTTCCCTGGGTCACCATCTTCTTCCTTACATCACAATGTGTGTTGCCCTGGGTTACCATCTTTAAGCTTAACTTCCTTCCCTTATGAAATCCTGACGTCACAGTGGGTGTCGCCCTGGGTTAACATCTTTAAGCTTAACTTCAGTGATGTCCTCCTGACCCCACAGTGGGTGTTTCCCTGGGTTAATATATTTAAGTTTAACATCAGTGACTTCCTTCTGAGTTCCCAATGTGTCTTGCCCAGGGTTACCATATTTAAACTTAACCTCACTGTGGTCCTCCAGATGCGACAGTGGGTGTTTCACTAGGTTACTGTAGTTAAGTTTAAATGCAGTGAAGTACTCCTGACACCAAAGTGATTGTTTTCCTGGGTTGCCATCATTAAGTTCAACAGAATTGATGTCCTCCTGATACCACAGTGGGTGATTCTCTGAATTATCTTCATTAAGCTTAACTTTAGTGATGTCCTTCTGACAACACAGTGGGTGTTGCCCTCAGTTACCATCATTGTGCTTAACCTCAGTGATATCCTTCTGACGCCATGGAGGTGTTGCCCTAGATTAATTTTGTTATGCTCAACTTCAGTGAGGTCCTCCTGAAGCCACAGCAAGTGTTTCCCAGAGTTATCATCATTAACCTTAATTTCAGTGACGTCCTCTTGATGCCACAGCGAGTGTTTCCTTGGTTTACCATCGTACAGTTTCACCTTAGTGATGTCCCCCTTAAACCACAGTGGGTGCAGCCATTGATTACCATAGTTAAGCTTAAACTCAGTGACATTCCCCAGATGCCACACTGGATGTGACCCTGGATTCCCATCTTGAAGCTCAAACACAGTGAAATCCACGTGACGCCAGAGTTGGTGCTGCCTTATTATGATCATTAAGCTCACCTTGTGACCTCATCATGATGCCACAGCTTGTGTTTCCCTGTGTTACCTTCCTTAAGCATAACCTCAGTGACGTCTGCCTGATGACACAGCAGGTGTTGCTTTGGGTTACCATTATTCAGCTTAACCTCAGTGATGTCCTCCTAATGCTACAGCGGGTGCTGACCTGGTCTACTGTCATTAAATGTTACCTCAATGACATCCTCCTGATGTCACAGCAGTTCCTCCCTTGGGTTCAGTCTTTAAGCTTAACCTCAGTGAGGTCCTCCTGACATCACAATCGGGGCCATCTTGGGTTACTGTCTTTAAGCTTAACCTCAGTGACATCCTCCTGATGTCACAGTGCATGCTTCCTTTGGATACAATCGTTAAGCTTAACCTCAGTGATGTCCCCATGATGCCACAGGGGGTGCTACCCGGGGTTACCTGCTTTAAGCGTAACCTCGGGGACATCATCCTGACACCAGAATTGGTGTTGCCCTGGGTTACCATCTTTAAGCTTAACCTTAGTGACTTCTTCCTGACACTATAATTGGTGTTGATCTTGGTTACATCTTCTTCCTGATATCAGAATGGGTGGTGTCCTGGGTTACCCTCGATAAGCTTAACCTCTGTGACGTCTTTCTGACACCACTGTGGGTGCTGCCCAGTGTTACCATCTTTAAGCTTAATCTTAGTGATGTCCTCCTGACATAACAATGGGTGTTTCCTGGTTTACCATCTTCAAGCTTAACCTTAGTGACTTCCGCCTGACATCACAATGGTTTTATCACTGGGTTACCATATTTAAGCTTAACTTTAGTGACTTCCTTCTGACACACAATTAGTGTTTCCTTGGGTTACCTTCTTCCTGCTAACATCACAATGGTTGTTGCCCTGGGTTGCAATATTTAAGCTTAATGTTAGTGATTTCTGCCGCACACCACAATGGGTGTTGCCACATTGGGTTACCATTTTCCTCCTGAGGACACAATGTCTGTTGCCCTGAGTTATTATTTTAAGCTTAACCTTTGTGACGACTTCCAGATATCACAATGTGTGTTGTCCTCCATTACCATCTTCCTCCCGTCATCACAATGGGTATTGCCCTAGGTTACCATCTTCCTTTTGACTTCGCATTGGGTATTGCCCTGGGATACCATATTTAAGCTTAACCTTAGTGACTTTCTCCTGACATCACACTGGGCTCTTCCCTGGGTTATCATCTTTACACTTATCCTCAGTGACCTCTTCCCAGTGCTACAGTGGGTGCTGCCCTGGTTTAACATCTTTAAGATTAACCTCAGTGATGTCCTCCTGATGCCACAGGGGGTGTGGCATGGGTTACCCTCATGAAGCTTAACCTCAGTAATGTCCTCCTATCACAAAAGTGTGTGGGGCACTGGGATATTGCCATTATTCTTACCCTCTGTGACGTGCTTCAGACACCACATTTTGTGCTGCTCTGGGTTATCACCTTTAAGCTTAACTTCAGAGACCTCATCATGATGCCACAGTGGGTGTCGCCATGGGTAACCATCGTTAAGCTTAACCTCAGTGATGTCAAGCTTAACCTCAGGGACTTCTTCTTTCCACCACAGTGGGTAAGCCAGTGGATTACCATATTTAATATTAACCTCAGAGGCGGCCTCCTGATGCTACAGAGGTTGCGGAACTGGGTTACCATATTTAAGCTTAACCTCGGCCATGTCGCATTTGTAAGTATGTATTCACTGTGGAAACATACTTGATGAAAACCGTGTGTAGATTTTAATTTTTTTTTTTAGTTTTCTTATACAATGTTTATTTTTACCTTGTTATATTTTTATGTTGCATTTAGCATAAATCAAAAGGAAACAAAAATCTGTTATATTGGCTCAGAAAAGGGCCATGTGCAAAGAAACATATTGTGTCAAATTTTACCAGTAGACAATTAGGATTTGGAGGATGTTGCCCTGGATTACTATCATTAAGCATATACTTAGTGACTTCCTCCTGACATCACAATGGGTCTTGCCCTGGGATACCATTTTCCTCAGACACCCCAGTGGGTGTTACCCTGGGTAACCATCTTACATTCATTCTTAGAAACATCCTACTCACATCACAATGGGTGTTGCCCTGTGTAACCATCATATTCCTGACATCACAAGGGATGTTGCCATGGGTTACCATCTTTAAACTTAAGATTAATGACTTCTTCCTGACATCACAATATGTGTTGCCCTGAGTTACCATCTTTAAGCTTAACCTTGTGACTTCCTATTGACATCACAATGATTGTTGCCCTGGGTTACCATCTTCTTTCTCACATCACAATTTGTGTTATCCTTGGTTACCTTCTTTTGGCTGAAACTTTGTGCAGTCCTCCAGACATCACAGTGGGTGTTGCCCTGGGTTATCTTATACAAGCTTAACCTTAGTGACTTCCTCCTGACATCACAATGGGTGTAGGCTTTGGTTACTATCCTAAAGCTTAAATTAGTGACTTCCTCCTGAGATCACAATGGGTGTTACCATGGGTTACCATCTTTAAGCTTAACCTTAGTGACTTCCTCCAGACTTCCTGATATCACAATGTGTGTCGCTGTGCATTACGATCTTTAACATAAGTTAGTTACTTCCTCCTGACATCAAGATGTGTGTCGCCCTGGGTTACTGTATTTTGCTTATATTTAGTGACTGCCTCCTTATCTCTCGACATCACGATGGGTGTTTACCTGGGATAGCATCTTTATGCTTTACTTTAGTGACTTCCTCCTGACACCACAATGGATGTCGCCCTGGGTTACCATCTTTAACCTTAACCTTACTGATGTTCTCATGACATCACAATGGTTGTTGTCCTGGGTTACCATCTTTTATATTCACCTTAGTGACTTCCTTCTGACATACAATGGGTGTTGCCCTAAAATACCATGTTTCAGCTTAATCTTAGTGAATTCCTCCTGATATCTCAATGGGTGTTGCCCTGGGTTACTATCTTCCTCCGACACCACAATGGGTGTTACTCTGTGTTACTGTCTTTAAGCTTAGCCTTAGTGACGTCCTCATCACATCACAATGGGTGTTGCCGTGGGTTACCGTATTCCTCATGACATCACATTGGGTATTGCCCTGGGTAAGCATCTTCCTCCTGACATCACAATGAGTGTTGCCGTGGGTTACCATCTTTAAGTTTAACATTGGTGACTTCTTCATGACATCACAAAGGGTGTTGCCCTGATTGACCATATTTAAGCTTAACCTTAGTGACTATTGACATCAGAATCATTTTTGCCTTGGGTTACCATCTTCCTCCTGAGTTCACAATTGGTGTTTCCCTTGGTTACCATCTATAAGCTTAACCTTAGTGACTTTCTCCTCACACCACAATGGATGTTGCCTTGGGTTACCACCTTTAAGGCTAACCTTAGTGACTTCCACCTGATATCACAATGTTTGTTGCCCTGGGTTACCATCTTTAACCTCAACCTTAGTTACTTCCTCCTGACACCATGAGGGATGTCATCTTGGGTTATCATATTTAAGCTTCCCATTAGTGACGTCTTCCTAACATCACAATGGGTGTTGCCCTGGGTTACCCTCTTTACGCATAACCTTAGTGAGTTCCTGTTGACATCACAATGGGTATTGCTCTGGGTTACAGTCTTTAATCTTCACCTTAGTGACTTCCTCCTGATATCACAATGTGTATTGCCCTGGTTTACCATCTTCATCCTGACTTCACAATGCATGTTTACGTGGGTTACCTTTGTTAAGCTTAACTGTAGTGCCTTTCTCTTGACATCACAATGGGTGTTGCCCTGGGTTATCATATTACTCCTGACACCAAAATGGGTGTTATCTTGGGTTATTGTGTTTAAGCTAAAACTTAGTGGCATCCTCCTTACATCACAATGGGTGTTGCCCCTGTTACCCCCTTTTATCTTAACCTTAGTGACTTCTTCTTCACATCACAACGATTGTTGCCCTGGGTTACCGTCTTCTTCCTGAGATAACAATGTTAGTTGCTTTGGGTTACCATCTTTAAGCTTAATCTTAGTGATTTCCTCCTAACACCACAATGGGTTTTGCCCTCGGATACCATCCTTAAGCTTACGGTTTGTGACATCCTCTGGACTTCACAATGGTTGTTTCCCTGGGTTACCACATTCCTCATGACATCACAAAGGGGATTGCTCCTAATATCACCTTGTATGTGTTCCTGGGTTACCATCTTCCTCTTGACATCAAAGTGGGTTTTTCCCTGGGTTACCTATTTCCTCCTGATGTTGCAATGCATGTTTCCCTCACTTAACATCATTAGGCTTAACATTAGTCGCTTATTCCTAACACCATACTGGGTGTTGCCATGGGGTACCATCCTTAAGCTTAACCTTATTAACTTCCTCCTGACATCACAAAGGGTGTTTCTCTGGATTGCAGTCTTTAAGCTTAAACTTAGTGACTTCCTCCAGATTTCCTGATATCAAAATGGGTGTCACTCTGCGTTATCGTGTTTAAGCTTAAGCCTAGTGACATCCTCCTGAAATCAAGATGGGTGTTGCCCTGGGTTACTGTATTTTGCTTAAATTTAGTACTGGGTTACCTTCTTTAACCTTAATCACGGAGACTTCCTGATGACACCACAGTGTGTCTTGCCATGATTTACCACCTTTAAGCTGAACCTCAGTGACGTCCTCCTCACGTCACAGTGGGTTCTCCCCTGGGTTACTAGCATTCAGCTTAACCTCAATGACATTCTCCTGACATCACTGTGGGTGTTCACCTGGCCTACCATCGTTAAGCTTAATCTCATTTACATTCCCATGATACCACAGTAGGTGCTTCCCTAGGTTTACCGGCTTCAAGCTTAACCTCAGTGACGTCATCTGGATGCCACAGTGCGTGATCTGCTAGGTTTCCAGCCTTAAGCGTAACCCCAGTGGCATTATCCTGACACCAACGTGGTTGTTCCCCTGGGTTGTCATCTCTAAGCTTAACCTTAGTAACTTTTCCTGACACCAAAATTAGTGTTGCTCTGGGTTACCATCTTTCTCAAGACATCACAATGGGTGTTACCCTGTGTTACCATCAATGAGCTTAATATTGTGACTTCCTCCTCACATCACAATGGGTATTGCCCTGGGTTTACCATCTTTAATCTTAGCCTTAGTAACTTCCTCCTAACATCACAATGGTTTTGCCCTGGGTTACCATCTTTAAGCTTATACATTAGTGTCTTCCTCCTGACACAACAATGGATGTTGCCCTAGGTTAAATTCTGTCTCCTGACATCACAATGGTTGTTGCCTTGGGTTCCCATCTTTAAGCTTAACTTTAGTGACTACCTTCTGAGACAATAATGGGTGTTGTGCTGGGTTACCATTTTCCTTCTGACATTACAATGGCTGATGTCCTAGGTTTCCATCATTTAGCTTAACCTTAGTGACTTCCCCCTGACACCACAATGGGTGTTGCCCTGTGTTACCATCTTCCTCCTGACCTCACACTGGGTGTTGCCCCAGGTTACATTCTTTATGCTTTACCTTAGTGATGTCCTCCTGACATTACAATGGTTGTTTCCCTTGGTTACCATTTTCCTCCTGACATCACAATGAATTTTGTCCTGGGTTGCCATCTTCCACCTGACATAAGAATGTGTGTTGCCATGGGTTAATGTCTTTAAGGTGAACCTTAGTGTTTTTCTCCTGAGATCACAAGTGGTGATGCCTTGGGTTACCATCTCCCACCTAATATCACAATTCCTGTTGCCCTTGATTACCATCTTTAAGCTTAAGTTTAGTGACTTCCTCCTGACACCACAATGGGTATTGCCCTGTGTTACCATCTTCCTCCTGACATCACAATGGGTTTTGCCATGGGTTACCATCTTTAAGCTTAACATTAGCGACTTGCTCTTAACATCACATTGGATGTTGCCCTGGGTTACCATCTTCATCTTGACATAAGAATGTATGTTGCCGTGGGTTATTGTCTTTAAGCTTAAACTTAGTGACATCTTCCTAACACCACAATGGGTGTTGTTCTGGGTTACGATCCTTAACATTAGCCTTTGTGACATCCTCCTGGCTTCACAATATTTATAGTCCTTTGTTACCAGGGCCACACTACCAGTGGCGTCATGAGGACATCACTGAGGTTAAGCTTAAAAATTGTAAGCAAGGGCACCACCCATTATGGCGTAAGTTGGATAGCGCTGAGGTTAAGCTTAAAGACAGTAACCCTGGGCAGCAAACCCTGTGGTGTCAGGAGGACATCACTGAGGTTAAGCTTGACAGCACTGAAGTTAAGCTTAATGATGGTAACACAGGGCAGAAACCACTGTGGCATCAAGAGGATGTCACTGACATTAAGCTTAAAGATGATAACCCAGGGCAGTCCAAAATGTGATGTCAGAAGGATAATGGTAACCCAGAGCAACACCAATTGTGATGACACGAGAAAGATGGTAACCCACGGCAACATTCATTGTGACATCGGGAGGATGTCACTAAGGTTAAGCTTAAAGATTGTAATTCCGGACAACAGAAATTGTGAACTCAGGAGTAAGATAGTTACCCAGGGCAAAACCCACTGTAGTGTGAGGCAGACGTCACTAAGGATAAGCTTAAAGATTGTAACCCAGGGCCACACCCATTGTGTTGTCAGGAGGAAAAATGTAACCCAGGAAAACACCCGATGTTTTGTCAGGAGGATGTCACAAAAGTATAAGCTTAAAGATGGTAACCCAGGGCAACACCCATTGTGATGTCAGGAGGGAGACACTAAAATTAAGCTTAAAGATTGTAGCCTAGGACCGAACATCCTGTGGCATTAGGAGGACGTCACCGAGGTTAAGGTAAAAGATGGTAACTCAGGGTAGCACCTACTGAGGGGTCAGGAGGATGTCACTGAGGTTAAGCTTTAAGATGGTAACCCAGGGTAGCACATACTTTGGTATCAGCAGGATGTCAATGAGGTTAAGCTCAAATACGGTAACCCAGGGCAGCAACCACTGTGGCAACTGGAGAATGTCACTGAGGTTAAACGTAAAAATGGTAAACCAGAGCAGCACCCACTGTGATGTCAGGAGGACATCCCTGAGGTTAAGATTAAAGATGGTAACACAGGGTAGTACCGACTGTGGCACGGGAGCACACCACCGAGGTTAAGCTTTAAGATGGTACCCTAGAGAAGCACCTACTGAGGTCAGGAGTATGTTACAGAGGTTAAGTGAAAAGGCAGTAACCCAGGGCAGCACCCATTGTGGCGTAAGGAGGATGTTGCTGAGGGCAAGCTTAAAGATGGTAACCCAGGGCCACACCCACTGTTGCATCAGAATGATGTCACGGAGTTTAAGCTTAATAATCAGAACCCAGAGCTCCAACCACTGTGACATCACTGATTTTAAGCTTGACATCACTTACGTTAAGCTTAAGGATCATACCCAAGGGCAACATCTACCGTGGCATCATGATCACATCACAGAGTTTTAGCTGAAAGACAGTAACCCAGGAAAATACCCACTGTGGCATCAGGATGACGTCACTGAGGTTAAGCTTAAAGATGGTAACCTAGGGCAGCACCCACTACGGCGGCAGGAGAACGTAACTGAGGTTAAAGTTAAAGATGGTAAATGAGGGCAACACCCACCATGATAAAACTATGACATAACTGAGGTTAAGTTTGAAGATGGTAACCTAGGGCAGCACTCACTGTGGCATCAGGAGGACATCACTGAGGTTAAGCTTCACAATTGGAACCCAGGGTTGCACCCACTGTGGCATCACTATGGCATCACTGAGTTAAAGCTTAAAGGAGGTAACACAGGGCAACACCCACTGTGGCTTCAAGATAACATCACTGAGGTTAAGCTTAAAGATGGTACCCATGGGCAGCACCCACTGTGGCATCTGGAGGACGTAACCGATGGTATGCTTTACATCACTTAGGTTAAGTTTAACGATTGTAACCCAGGGCAACATATACTGTGGAGTCATGATGACATCACTGAGCTTAAGCTTAAAGACAGTAACCCAGGGCAACACCAATGGTGGCATCAGGAGGACATCCCTGAGGTTAAACTCAAAGACAGTAACCCAGGGCCTAACCACCTGTGTAATCAGGAGGACATCACTGAGGTTAAGCTTAAATAGGGTAACCCAGGACTACACCCAATGTGGCATCAGGAATATATCACTGAAGTTAAGCTTAAATAGGGTAACCCAGGGCCGCACCCCCTATTAAGCCATCGATAAGCTTAACCTGAGTGACATTATCGGGATGCCACAGTGGTTGCTACTCTGGTTTACCATGTTTCAGTTTAACCTCAGTGACGACATCCTGATGCCACAGTGGGTGCTGCCTGGTGTTATCATCGTTAAGCATAACATCAGTAACATCCTCCTGATGCCACAGTGGGAGTGGCTCTGGATTACTCTCCTTAAGATTAACCTGAATGAAGTCCCTCTGACCCCACAGGGGGTGCTGCACTGGGATACTGTCTTATGATTAAACTCACTGACATCCTTCTGACACCACAGTGGGAGTTGCCTTAGGTTACCCTCGTTAACCTTAACCTCAGTGACGGCAAGCTTAACCTCTGTGACGTCATTGTGATGCTACAGTGTGTGCTACCCTGCTTCACTGTTTTTATGCTTAATGTCAGCAACATCCTCTTGATGCCACAGTGTGTGCACCCCTGGGTTACCATATTTAACCTAGACTTCAGTGACGTCCTCCTGATGCCACAGTGGTTGCAGCCCCAGGTTACCGTAATTAAGCTTAACCTCAGTGAAGTACCCCAGATGTCTGATTCCACGGTGGGTGTTGCTCTTCATTACTGTCTTTAAGCTTAACTTCCTGACACCACAGTGACATCATCATGATGCCATAGTGGGTGCTACAGTGAGTTACAATTATTAAGCTTAACCTCAGTGACGTCCTACAGATGCCACAGCAGGTGGGGCCCTGTGTTACCATCATTAAGCTTAACATCAGTGATGTCCTCCTGATCCCAGAGTGGGTGCTGGCTTGTATTATCATCTTTAAGGTTATCTTCAGTGGTGTCCACCACAGTGGGTGTTACCCTGCATTACCGCCTTTAATCTTGACATAAGTGACGTCCTTCTTATGCCACAGGGGGTGCAGCCTTTGGTTACCGTCTTTAAGCTTAACCTCTGTGATTTCCTCCTGATGCCACAGTGGGTGCAGCACTGCCTTACCATCCTTAAACTTAACATCAGTGATGTCCTCTTGAGGCCACAGTAGGTGCTGCCCTGGGTTACCATCATTAAGCATAACCACAGTGACGTCCTCCTGATGCCACAGTAGGTTCTATCCTTGGTTACCATCTTCGAGCTTAACCTCAGTGATGTCCTTCTGATGCCACAGTGGGTGCTTCTCTGAGTTAGCATATTTAATCTTAACCTCAGTGATGTCCTTCTGTCACCACCGTGGGTCCTGCCCTGGGTGACCACCTTTAAGCTTAACTTCAGTGAACTCATCGTGACCCAACAGTAGGTGTTACCCAGGGTTGCAGTCTTTAAGCTTAACTTGAGTGATGTCATTGTCACGCCACAGTGGGCAGTGCCCAGGTACTATCGTTAACCTTAACCTCAGTGACGACAAGATTAACCTCATTGACATCAACATGACACCATAGTGGGTGCTGCCCTGGATTACCGTCATTAAGCTTAATCTCAGTGATGTCCTCCTGATGCCACAGTGGGTGATACCCTGGGTTACTGTCATTAAGCTTAACCTCATTGACAACCCTCTGACGCCACAGTGGGTGTAGCTCTGGGTTACCATTTTAAAACTTAAACTCAGTTACATCCTCCTGATACCACAGTGGGGGTGGACCTAGTTTACCATCATTAAGCTTAACCTTAGTGACTTCTTCATAACATCAGGATGGGTTTTGCCCTGGGTTACTATCTTCCTCCTTATATAACATTGGGAGTTACCCTAGATTACCGTCTTTAATCTCAACCTTACACACTTCCTCCTGACAACACAATGAATCTTGCCCTCAGTTGCCATCTTTAAGCTTATACTTTAATGACTTACTTCTGACACAATGGTTATTGCCCTGGGTTACCATCTTCCTCCTGATATCACAATGGGTGTTGCTCTGGTTCACTATTTTTAAGGTGAAACTTAGTGAATTCCGCCTGAACAACAGAATGGGTTTTTCCCTGGCTACCACTTTCCTCCTGACATCACAATGGCTATTGATTAGGGTTAGCTTCTTCCTCCTAACATCACGGTTGGAGTTTCCCTGGGTTACCATTTTCCGACTGACATCACAATGGGTGTTTTGCCCTGTGTTACCATCTTTAAGCTTAACATTAGTGACTTCCTTCTGAGGTCATAGTCTGTGTTTCCCTGGGTTACTATATTTATACTTAATCTCCCTGACATCATCCAGACTTCACAGTGGTGTTTCCCTAGCTTACGATGTTTAAGCTTAACATCAGTGCAGTCTACCTGACATCACAGTGGTTGTTCTGCTGGGTTACCATACTTAACCTTAAATGCAGTGACGTCCTCCTGACACCACAGTGGGTGTTGCCCTGAGTTCCCTTTGTTAAGCATAACCTCAGTGACATCCTTCTGACACCACAGTCGGTGTTGACTTCGGTTACCATATTTAGACTTAACATTAGTGATGTCCTCCTTACATCACAGTGCGTGTGGCCCTGGGTTACCATCTTCAAGCTTAAACTTACTGTCATCCTCCTAACACCACAGGGGGTGTTTCCCTGGATTAAAATCGTTAAGTTTAACTTCAGTGATGTCCTCCTGATGCCAAAACGGGTGTTGCTCTACTTACCATCTTTAAGCTGACATCTCAGTGACAACCTCCTTACGGCACAGTGGGTTCCCACCTGGGTGACCGTCTTTAAGCTTAACATCAGAGATGTTCTCCTGACGTCACAGTGGGTTTTGCCCTGGGTTACCATCTTTAAGCTCTAACTCAGTGACATTCTTTTGATGTCATAGTGGGGTTTTCTTTTGGTTACCATCTTTTAGCTTAAACTTAGTGAAGTCTTCCAGACATCACATTGGGTATTGCCCTGGGTTACCATCTTTAAGCTTAACCTCTGTGATGTGAGGACTTCACAGTGGGTGTTGCCCTGTGTTACTGTCTTTAAGCTTAACCTCATTGATGTCCTCCTGATGCCACAGTGGGTGTTTCACTGGGTTACCATCTTTATACATAACCCCAGTGACGACCTCTGATGTCACAGTGGGTTTTTCCCTTGGTTACTGTCTTTTAGCTTAAACTCAGTGACATCTTCCTGACCTCACGTTGGGTATTGCACTGGGTTACTGTGTTTAAGCTTAACATCCATGATGTCCTTTGACATCACAGTGCGTGTTGCGGTGGATAACCTTCATTAAGCTTAAACTTAGTGACGTCCTCCTCAGGTTATAGGGGTGTTGCCCTGGGTTATGGTCTTTAAGCTTAACTTCAGTGACATCCTTTTGACATCATAGTGGGTTTTTCCCCTGGTTACCATCTTTAAGATCAACTTGACTGACGTTCTTTTGATGCCACAGTGGCTTTTTCACTTGGTTACTGTCTTTAAGCTTATCCTCAGTGACGTCCTCCTGACTTCAAAGTGGGTTTTACCTTGGATTACCGTCTTTAAGCTTAACCTCCGTGACATCCTCCTGACATCACAGTGGGTGTTGCCCTGGGTTACATTCCTTAAGCTTAACCTCAGTGGTGTTCTCCTGATGCGACATTTGGAGTTGCCCTGGGTTACCTTCCTTAAGCTTAACCTCAGAGGCATCCTACTGATGCCACATTTGTTGTTGCCCTGGGTTACCTTCAGTAAGCTTAAATTCAGTGCTGCCCCTTCATGTCATAGTGGGTTTTACCCTGAGTTACCATTTTAAGCTTAACCTCAGTGACATCCTCGCGACGTCACAGTGGGTTTTTCCTTTGGTTACCATCTTTTAGCTTAGTCTCAGTGACGTTTTCTTTATGTCAATGCCCTGGATTACCTTGTTTAAGTTATACCTCCTTGACATCTCCCTGAGTCCACAGTGGGTGTTGCCCTGGCTTACCTTCGTTTAGCTTAACCTCAGTGACATTCTCTTGACATCTAGTGGGTGTTGTCCTGGATTACCTTACTTAAGCTTAACTCCAGTGAAGTCTTCCAGACATCATAGTTGTTTTTGTCCTGGGTTAGTGTCCTTAAGCTTAACCTCAGTGATGTCCTTTTGATGTCACAGAGGGCTTTTCCCTTGGTTACCATCAGTGACATCCTCCTGACGTCATAGTGGTGTTTGCCCTGGATTCCCCTCTTTAACCTTAAACTCACTGATGTCCTTTTCCATCACAGTGGGTTTTTACCTTGGTTATCATCTTTTAGCTTAACCTCAGTGATGTCTTCCTGACATCACAATGGGTGTTCCCCTGGGTTACCAGCTTTTAGCTTAACCTCTGTTATGCCCTTCTGATGCCACACTGGGTGTTGCCCTGGGTTACTGTCTTTAAGCTTAACTCAGTGTCATCCTCCTGACCTTACAGTGAGTGTTCCCCTGGGTTGCCATCCTTAAGCTTGACCTCAGTGATGTTCTCCTGACTTCACAGTGGGTTTTTCTCTGGGTTATGTCTTTTTGCTTACCCTCCATGACATCCACCTTAAGTCACAATGGGTTTTGCTCTTGGTTACCATCTTTAAGTTCAATATTAGTGATGTACTTTTGACACCACAGGGGGTTTTGTCCTTGGCTACCATCTTTCCTCTTAACCTCCGTGATGTCTTCCTTACATCACAGTGGGTTTTGCCCTTGGTTACTGTCTTTCAGCTTAACCTCTGTGATGTCCTCCTACCATTACAGTGGGTGTTGCCCTCGGTTACAGTCTTTAAACTTAACCTCTGTGACGTCCTCCTGAAGTAACAGTGGGTTTTTCCCTGGGATACCATCTTTAAGCTTAACCTCAGTGATGTCTTCCTGACATCACATTGAGTGTTGCCCTGCATTACCATCTTTAAGCTTAACATTCGTGAGATCCTCCTGATGTCAGAGTGAATGTTGCTCAGGGTTACCTTCCTTATGCTTAACCTCATTTATGTCCTCCTGACATCACAGTGGGTATTTCCCTGGGTCACCATCTTTAAGATTAACCTCAGGGACATCCTCCTGACCTCACATTACATTTTCTCTGGGTTATCATCTTTAAGCTTAAGCTCAGTGACATCCTTTTGACATCACAGTGGGTTTATTCCTTGGTTATGGTCTTTTAGCTTAGCCTCAGTGATGTTATTTTGAAGGCAGCGTGGGTTTTTCACTTGGTTACCATCTTTTAGCTTAACCTCAGTGACATCTTCCTGACGTCACTTTGGGTTTTGCCCCGGGTTTCCGTCTTTATGTTTAAACTTAGTGACATCCTCCTGATGTCACAGTGGCTGTTGCCCTTGGGTACTGTCTTCAAGCTTAACCCCCTTGATGTCTGTCTGCACTCACTATGGGTTTTGCCCCAGGTTACCATCATTAAATTTAACCTCAGTGATGGCTTTTTGACATCACAGTGTGTTTTTCCCTTGATTACCATCTTTTAGCTTAGCCTCAGTGATATCCTTTTCACATCACAGTGGGTTTTGACCTGGGTTACTGTCTTTAAGCTTAACCTTCCTGACATCCTCATGACGTGACAGTCGTTTTAACTCTGGGTTACAATATTTTGGCCTATCCTTGATGACATCCTCCTGACCTCACAGTGTGTCTTCCATTGGTTGTCATCTTTAAGCTTAAGCTCAGTGACTTACTTTTGACGTCACTGTGAGTTTGTCCCTTGGTTACCGTCTTTAATCTCAGTTTGTTCTCATGAAGTCACAGTGGGTTTTGCCCTGGCTTACTGTCTTTAAGATTAACTTTTGTGATGTCCTCATGACCTCACAGTGGGTTTTGCCCTGGGATACCATCTTTAAGCTTAACCTCCTGTCATCATGCTGGGTGTTGTCTGGGTTACCTTCCTTAAGCTTAACCTCAGTAATGTCCTCCTGACATCATAGTGGGTGTTGCCCAAATTACCTTCTTTCAGCTTAGCCTCAGTAATGTCCTCCTGACCTCACAGTACGTTTGCCCTTGGTTATCATCTTTAAGCTTAACCTCAGTGACGTCCTTTTGGAGTCACAGTGGGTTTATCCCTTGGTTACAATCTTTTAGCTTAACCTCAGTGATGTTCTTTTGATGTCACAATGGGTTTTCCCTTGATTAACGTATTTTAGCATAACCTCAGTGACATCCTCCTGCTTCACAGTGTATTTTGCCCTGGGTTACCATCTTTAAGATTAAACTCTGCGACGTCCTATTGAACTCACAATAGTTTTGCCCCAGCATAGAGTTTTTAAGCTTAACTAGTGACTTCTTTTTGATGTCACAGTAGGTTTTTCCCTCTGTTACTATCTTTTAGCTTAATCTCAGTGATTTCCTCCTGTCTTCAAAGTGGTTTTGCAATGAGTTACCGTCTTTAAGCTTAACCTCAGTGACGTCCTCTTGACATCCCAGGACAGTTTTGCTGGATTACTGTATTTAAACTTAACCTCATTGACGTCACCCTGAGCCCACAGGGGATTTTGCCTTGGTTTACTGTCTTTAAGCTTAACCTTATTGACATCCTCTTATGTCACAGTGGGATTTCCCCTTGGTTACCATCTTTAAACTTAATCTCTGTGACATCTTCCTGATGTCACAGTGGAGTTTTCACTTGGTTACCATCTTTTATCTTAGCATTAGTGATGTTATCTTGACATCAAATTAAGATTTGCACTGGATTATCATATTTAATCCTAACCTCATTGACGTCACTCTGACTCCACAGTGGGTGTTGCCCTGGGTTACCATCTTTAAGCTTAACCTCCATGACATCCTCCTGAAGTCACTGTGAGTTTTGCCCTGGGTTACTCCCTTTAAGCTTGACATCAATTATATCTTTTTGATGTCACAGTGGGTTTTTCACATGGTTATCATCTTTTAGCTTCGCCTCAGTGATGTTCTTTTGATGTTACGGCAGGCTTGTCCCTTGGTTACTGTCTTTAATTTTAATCTCAGTGACATCCTCCTGACATCACAGTGGCTGTTTTTCTGGGTTACCATCTTTAAGCTTAATGTCAGTGAAGTCCTCCTTAGGTCAGAGTGTTGCCTTGGTTTACCATTTTTAAGCTTAATTACATTGAGTTTTTTTGACATCACATTGGTGTTTTTCCCTTGGGTACCATCTTTTAGCTTATTCTCAGTCACATCTTCCTGACGTCACAGTGGGTTTTGACCTGGGTTTCTGTCTTCAAGCTTAACCTCTGTAACATAATCCTGAACTTATGGTGGGTTTTTCCCTATGTTATGTTCTTTAAGCTTAACCTCATTCATATCATCCTGACCTCATAGTGTGTATTGCCCTGGGTAAAGTTTGTTAACCTCAGTGGTGTCCTCCTGACACCATAGTGGTTATTACCCTGGATTGCTGTTTTAAGCTTCATCTCAGTGACGTCCTTCTGATGTCTCAGTAGTTGTTACTCTGGGTTACTGTCTTTACCCTTAACCTTAGTGATGTGCTCTTGAACTCACAGTACGATTGTCCTGGGTTAACATTTTAAGCTTAACCTCAGACACTACCTCCTGATGTCACAGTGTGTTTTGCCCTGGTTTACCATCTTTAAGCTTAACCTCAGTGACGTGCTCCTGACATCACAGTGGGTTTTTCCCTTGGTTACCATGTTTAATCTTTTTTTTTTTAATTTTTATTATTTATTTATTCCTTTTCTATTTTTTTAATTATTTTTTATTGAGTCATAACTGTGTACAATAATTCAGTCTTGGAGTAAAGTGTGCGGGCTTCCCATACAATCGGAGATATTTTTATCAACTTGATTAATATAACATTCATGATATTTTCTCATTTACTA
>CAUYRH010157850.1:0-10243 GCA_963574655.1 Perodicticus potto | reverse complement strand
GGGCGTTGTGGCAGGTGCCTGTAGTCCCAGCTACTCGGGAGGCTGAGGCAAGAGAATCGCCTAAGCCCAGGAGTTGGAGGTTGCTGTGAGCTGTGTGATGCCACGGCACTCTACCGAGGGTGGTAAAGTGAAACTCTGTCTCTACAAAAAAAAAAAAAAAAAATACAAACAGCAAGAAGCATCTGGAACTTTACAGCCAAAACATGGTGGGATCATAGGGCCCAAAATGTCAGGAACTTAATTGTGCCCCTCTCGTTCAGAGCACTTGGTGCAGTTTGTAATCACACCTTTATTGGGTGGTTATTAATTATTAATTTCTGTCTCCCATGGACCATATATCTGAAGAAAACAAGGACCCTATTTTTGCTCATTTTATCTCCAGGGGCCAAGAGAGTTGGATTCTCAATAAAAAGTTGTCAGTTGAGGGTGGCGCCTGTGGCTCAGTGAGTAGGGCGCTGGCCCCATATGCTGGAGGTGGTGGGTTCAAACCCAGCCCCGGCCAAAAAAAACTGCAAAAAAAAAAAAGTTGTCAGTTGACCAAGTGAAGAACTAGAATGGTACACCTCAAAAGAAAACTGAAAAAGCCTCCCGCCTATTTCTTTTGCTAATGACTACCTACTGTAGGATGAGTCATAACAGAAGGAGGAGACTAGGCTGCAAAGTAACGAGACATCTGTATGTCTTTGCAGCAGTTTCCTCCCAGAGTCATGCTGCAGATGAGGCCTGGCACCCTGAGATAGGTAGGATGCCCCAGGATCTGAAACCAGACAAACCTCTGGCTACTCTGTACTGCACGTGGATTCCAGAAAGGCCACAGTGGTCAGGAGGAGAGAAGCCTGGCACTAGTAGCATTCATCAGACCATAGCCATTTTTGGACTCTCGCTGCTCCACCATATGGCCAGAGAGGGGATAGGAGGCACAGATGATCACAGCCCATGGGAGGGACATGGTTCCAGAAGGGAGGCTGAAAGTCCAAACCAGCTCTGCCTGGCCTTGTCCAGGGAAAGCACTGGATGGGGCAGAGTCACATGGTACCAGCCAGTGCCTAACATGAAAGGTGCAGTGCAGAATTTGGCACTCAGTAGGTGCTCATAAAACATCAGCTCATTTGAGATAGAACATTTCAAGCTGAAAACCATCAGAGAAGGTCACAGTGATAAGAAGCAAACTATAACTATTTTAAGGAACAGTAGTTATGTGGCTGTTTGCCAATCACATCCAAATCCAGGGGAACCTTACAAGCCCTTGGGAAAGTGCCAGAGACCTCCCCCCCCAGGCCCAGAGCAGCCCCGTACCTGTGGTGAGCACCTGCTCCAGGTGCAGCACTGCGTGAATCAAGGCCTCTGTGCTCATTGTCCGTCCAGCAGCCCGCTGCAAGGCAGCCAGGGCAGCACCTGCAAGGATGCTGCTGGTGCCTGCCAGGCGTGAAGGAAGGGCACCAGGTGTGACACACCTATACCCAGCCTCATCTGCCCCACTCCCCTCAGGGCAGAGGCCAGGGAGGGGGATTGCAGGTGAGACTGGAGGGCTGTGACAGTGAAGGAGTAGCAAGGGACAGGATCTGCTCACCGAGGCCAGAGCCATGGGGCAGCTCAGACCAGGTATGTAGCTCAAAGCCGCCCCCAAAGGTGCGGAGCAGCTGCTCACTCAGTGGGAGTTCGGAGTGGACACACACAATCCCTGCACAGATGAAGGCCGCCTTCAGCAGGGCACCTGCAGAGGGACAGGCACACAACAAGGAATTTGGTCTCCACACGCAGATACAGACTCCACACCCCCACTATTTCCCAGTCCAATGCAGGGCTCATCTGGTGGGACAAAAGGCCAGCAGCAGTAAAGGTCCCATCCCCAAACCACAAAATGGCCATGGGGTCCTCAACATGGAAAAATGTGTCATCTCCATGTCCTGTGTCTGCATGTGCCTCAACAAAGTAACATCCAGTCCTTTCCTTCAGGGTCCCTCCACCAAACTGGCCACCATCAGGCAGGCCCCAGTTGCCTACAGTCCTCTGTGTAGGGGTCTCTAGGTTCTGTCCCTCCCTGCCAGCTGGCTCTGTTTGCCACCCCCACCTGCCAATCCCTGGGGTGCCCTGACCTGGGGCATGGGGCTGACAGTAATCCTGCAGGTCATCCAGGCTCTGGCACAGTATCTTCATGTCCATTTTGTCCTGCCGAGACCCCACTGCCAGCCACAGCATAGGCTCCAGGATGCGGCGTGCCCTGGCCCCAATGGGCCGGCGGCCATCCACTCGCACAGCCAGGCCCAGCACAGCCCCACCAAGCTCATAGGCAAGGGGTGGCGTGTCACTCCAGCCCCCTATGGCAGTTCAGTAAGATCAAGGTGGGTCAGGGGGCTTCCAGCTTAGCTCTGGGGCAGCCACCCTCACCTCTACTCACCAGAGAAATCCACACGGGCCGGGCACTCAGCTACTACCCATTGCCCAGGTGCTGGCAGCTCCACTGGCTCCGTGGAGACAAAGTGCTGGGCTGACTTCACAGCCTGGCGGATCAGGATCTGCCCAGCCCCCTCGTAATGGCGGGCTGCTCGCACCAGCAAGGCTGGCCTGCCACAAGGAAAGGGAGAGACAGCTGCATGGAGACATAGGCTAGGGGTAGGACTGCCTGGCTTTGGGGATCTGTTGTCCTAAATGACCCAAATGTACCCTGCCTCTCTCTGGGCTTCCAACATCAGGGGCCACTTCTCTAGACAGCCGGGGACTTCTCAAAGGGATCGGACTTCCATTAGCACTCACCTGCTCAGCCACTTGTCCCTCTCCTGGGCAAGTGCCTCTATACCCCCTGCCAGGTCTCCGCACTCCAGGTACGAGAAGGGCCGCATCCACTCAGGGTTGGCAGCTGGCCCACTCCGTAAGCCCCCGTGGCCCTCTGCCATACAGCCCAGTACATCTGCCACGCAGGCCAGTGCCCGTGCTGCCACACCAGGGTCTCCTGCTGCAGCTGCAACTGAGGAACCAGGAGTAGTCAGGGTGGCAGAGGAAGGGGCCTACCCCAACACCCTTTGCCAGTGAGAGAGACTACACAAGATGTATCTTTGTCTGTAAATGCACTCACTCTCTGCCTGGTAAAACTCTTCTCATCTTGGCAGCCCCAGCCCAAATGTGCTTCACCCCTACTCAGGGTGCCCAGAGTGGTTAACAGCTCAGGCTTTGGGGTCAAACCATCTGGCCTCAAATCTCAGCCTCACCACCAGCTAGCTATGTGGCTTTGGGAAAGTGATTTGAACAGGGACAATAGTCCACAGTCCCTGGGAGCATTCACGAGATGCTGCTTATCAGGCTAAGGCTCTGAGCCACACGCAGTGTGCCTGTGACCTCAGGGAGAGCTGGTCACATCCCCTGGGTGCTCCACTAGACTTCTGCACCAACATCCTGGCATGCAGTACCAGAACATGCAGGTTTATCAATGTCCATAGGACCCAGAGGCCTCAACCACTAACCTTGGAAAACTCAAAGTACAACTCCAGCATGTCTCACTACTTTAGCACCTCAAGCCTGCCTCATCCCCTCAGGTTGATGGTCCAGAAGGCAGGTAGGGCAGGTGACCCTAGTCTGACAGCCCAGCACTCTCACCCTGGTCCAACGTGGCTAGTAAGGGCCCTGGACAGCCCTCTCGGACAGCAGCCCAGATCAGTGGGCGCAGGCTCAGGTCCTGCTGGGCCTCTAGCACATGCCGTGCCTTATGCAGGGCCTGGCGGAAGAACAGGTCCCGGCGGGAGGCCAGTGTGGCAGCCCGGTCCAGGCATGGCTGTAGCTGCTCCCAGGACAGGCGCCAGGAGGCACGCCAGGCCCGCAGGGCTGTACCCCCGTCCTCCGGTGGGTCCAGCATCCACAGCATGTCTTGGGGTCCCAGGGCCCTTGAGGGGTGGAGCACGGGGAAGAGGCGGGCACTGAGAAGGCAGCGCTCTGCAGGGGGCATGTCCGGGTCCCACAGGTCCCAGTCTCTGACATGGGGAGAAGGCACAGTAGCAGGAGGGAAACTCTGACCCATCTGTCAATTCAGGGACAAACTTCTCCAGAAGCAGTACAGTGTGCAATTTGGGGAGGGAGGCCGAGCTGCCTTGCCTCCTTCCCCAGACCACTAAGCAAGAATCCCAAAGTCTAAGCACAGCAAGGGATCTGAAGTTCCCCAGCAGGAAAATGCTGGAGTGAATCAAGCTGCCAAAACCACCCCAGGCCCAATGGATGGTAGGGGGCTGGTGCTGCTCCAGAGCAGGGGGAGGGGTATGCCTCTAAGAGAGGCCACCCCTAGCTGCCCAGGTTCACCAAGGCCCGTTGGGGCCATGGACCTCACCGAATGCCTGTCCTCTTGAAGAATTCCGTCCAGGACATGTTGAGATATGTGCCTGCCCCCTGTCTCTGGGAGGAGAGGAGAAAGCAGTCAGGGCTGAGGAGGCCATGGAAAGGGCTTAGAAATGCTCAGCCAGAGGGCTGGGAGCTGCTCCAGGGAGGGCAGGAAGAGAGACACGGCACATACTGGAGCAAGTTTGGACACACTGCTTCAAGCCCTTGGAGCCTTAATACTCTTACCCAGGGGCTGGCATTTGGAGCAGAATCCTGGGTTCCAGGCCCAATCTGCCATGACTGCCTCTGTGGCCCAAGGCAAGTTACCTCCCCCTCTGAACCTCAGTCTCCAGCCTGTAAACTGGCGATAAAAATCCCTACCAGGGCTCGGCACCTGTGGCTCAACCGGCTAAGGCGCCAGCCACGTATACCTGAGCTGGCGGGTTCGAATCCAGCCCGGGCCCTCCAAATAACAATGACGGCTGCAACCAAAAAATGGCCAGGCGTTGTAGCAGGCGCCTGTAGTCCCAGCTACTTGGGAGGTAGAGGCAGGAGACTCGCTTGAGCCCAGGAATTGGAGGTTGCTGTGAGCTGTGATGCCACAGCACTCTATCCAGGGTGACAGCTTGAGGCTCTGTCTAAAAAAAAAAACAAAAGTCCCTACCCAGGCTCGGCGCCTGTGGCTCAACAGGCTAAGGTGTCAGCCACGTACACCTGAGCTAGCGGGTTCGAATCCAGCCCGGGCCCGCCAAACAACGAGGGCTGCAACCAAAACAATGGCCGGGCGTTGTGGCAGGCGCCTGTAGTCCCAGCTACTTGGGAGGTGGAGGCAGGAGACTCGCTTGAGCCCAGGAATTGGAGGTTGCTGTGAGCTGTGATGCCACGGCACTGTATCCAGGGTAACAGCTTGAGGCTCTGTCGCAAAAAAAAAAAAAAAAAATCCCTACCCAGTGCTCGCTTTGGCAGCACATATACTAAAATTAGATCGATACAGAAATTAGCATGCCCCCTGCGCAAGGATGACACACAAATTCCTGAAGCGTTCCATTTAAGAAAAAAAAAATTCCCAGGCGGTGCCTGTGGCTCATCAAGTAGGGCGCCGGCCCCATATACCGAAGGTGGCGGGTTCAAACCTGGCCTCGACCAAAATGCAAAAAAACAGAAAAATAGCCGGGCGTTGTGGCGGGCGCCCGTAGTCCCAGACTCGGGAGGCTGAGGCAAGAGAATCGCCTAAGCCCAGGAGATGGAGGTTGTTGTGAGCTGTGACGCCACGGCACTCTACCCAGGGTAAAAGTGAGACTCTGTCTGTACAAAAAAAAAAAAAAAAAAATCCCTACCCAGCCCACCTCGAAGAACAGATGAGAGCAGCAAAGCAAACGCCTGTTGAGGCTCCACTGGCCATACCCTCCTCACAGCCCATCCCTCTCCCAGGGCCCAGAGTGGGGTGGGAGTAGGACACCCCGGGGCTTCCCAAAACCTGAAGAGGGGGGATATAGAAGGGGCGCCTACCTCCCAACTGTCCAGACGTCCAGAAAGAGTGAAAGTACGGCCTGGGGAGCCATGTAGTCGCACGTGGTGTCCTTGAAGGACAAGGTCATGCAGCTCCAAGCCATGCAATGCCTTGGATTGGGCTGTGTCAAGGCCACTCAAGAAGCAGCCAGCACCAATGTGAATTGGGCCCTAGCAGGGGAGAGGGCAGGTGTCCTGGGAAGGCAGGCACTCAGCACCCCTAACACACACAAAATGCTAGTGCCCTGGCCCCCACCTGCCTGCCCTTGCTCTCAGGCCTCACCTGCAGGTGGCAGTGCTCCAGGACACTCCCAGGACCCAGCCCGATGGGGCCCTCCAGCAGGCAGCTGACCACGGAGCTCCCAGCAGCCAGGAGCTGCAGCTCCTGTGCAGCCAGAGGGGGAGGGCATGAGGGCCAAGGGTAGGGGTTGCCTGAACCTCCTCCAGAGTCTAGCATCAGGGTGTGGAGCGTCAAGGCCTGCTCATCCCTATGCCTTTCTGCTGGCCAGATCCTCTCCAGAATTGCCCTGGCCCCCACAAGGCCTCTTCTCATTACCCCCATCCAGCTCTGCCCACCCCAGCTACCCCAACGGCCACCTTGTACTCTGCCTGCCTTTCCTCAGCACCAGGGCACAGACACAGGCCCACTACCACAAATGTGCTTGTCTCCCCAAGCAGACCCACAAAAAGGTCTTCTTTAGCTTCTCAATCAGACAGACCTGTATACATAATCTGGCCACTTACTGGCTCTGCGAGCCTCTCTGAGTTATTTAGCCTCTTTGAGCCTCAGTGTCTCCTAGGGATAATAAAACCCACACTTGGGTACTCTGTTCCAAGCATGGGCTATTCCCTTCCCTGGAGCTCCCAGCCCACCTGAACCCAAGCATCCAGTAGCCACCTCTGAGGGGCAAGGAATCTTACCTCCACCTGGGAGTGCACAATCTGGGCCCTGGGGGCCCTGGGGAGTGTGAGGCTCTGCAGGAACTCACTGGCTGAGGAGGTCATGTAGCTGTAGCTGCCGTTGGGGACATAAGCTGTAAAGACACAAGTACTGACCCCACCACAATGCCTGCTGCAGCTCAGGTGCCAGGCAGGCCTCCCCCGGCAGACACTAGGCAGGCAGGTAGAGTGATGTTAGAGCCTGACAAAGAGAAGCTGAGGTCCAGAGGTTCAGCACTACCCAACGCCACACAGCTAGAAAATGGATGCACTAGGACTGGAACCCGGGAATGAGGCAGAAGGAAGACAGGAATAAAGTGAGCTCAGTGGGAGGACTCTGGCCTGGTGCAGAATGCAAGGAGCAGCCTCAGACTGGGGCCTCACTCCTGAGGCCTCTCAAGCCCAGAGAGCCGAGAGGCAGTACCTACCCATGGTGAGGGGCTGATCGCGAAGCTCCCTCCACAGCTGGGCCCGGGCACTCTGCAGATATCCTGGTACATCTGCTTCACCTTGCCCCAACTCTGGGGGCCGCCCCACCAGGAAATCCTCTCGGCTCACATTCTGAGCCATGCAGAGCAGGATGTCAAAAAATAGAGACAGCTGGGACAAGGGTAAAAAGTACAGCTATTGGCAGCGCAGGGCTTGGGTCCTCAAGTTTCAAGGCTGAGCTGGGGCACCATCATCCTCAGAGGGGCTGACTGAGGTCACACAGCACCTCACTCCTAGTTCAAGGCCCCCTAGTCACCCTCCCCAGTCACCTGAACAGGCTGGGCTCCAGAGTCCAAGCCCATGTAGGTGCAGGCATCCAGGGGCGGGCTCACGTGGGTGGCTAGGAGGTGCTCAGCAGTCTCCACAGAGAAGAAGACAACCCCAGAGACCTGGAGGACCCCAAAAGGGTCAGGACAGGGGCCTTGGGCACAAGTCGAGGAGGACACATGCAGGTGGGCCAAGCAAGGCCAGGTGCCATACCAGGCAGGGCCCTGGTCTCTAAGCCACTCCAGCACCCAGACTCCAGACTTACTTTGGGCAGCCCCCATCAAGGCACCTTTTGGAACACCCTTCACCTCAGGCCTTCTCCCAAAACTATTTTTCTATCTTCCCCACCAGGGTCTAGTCCCAGATATTCCCACCACTCCCATTCTGGTCCTTCATTCTGGAGGCATTCCCCAAGTCTGGTTCTAGATCTCCTGACTACATCCCCTGCCTTGCTCACATTCAGGTTCCAGGTTTTTGGGTTCAGGAAAAGACCCTGAATTGCAAAACTACCCCTTCCTCAGATGCTGCCTCCATCAGGGGAATAACCACCCTCTTCTCCCACAGTTCTTACACCAAGTTGTGAGGGGCAGAAGGGCAGGGATATTTATATCCGTTCTATTTGCTCATCTGGATGCCAGTTCCAGATCGTCCTCAGATTCTACATCTAACCTGTCCTGGAATCTTCTAGGAGTGGGGCTCCACCTCTGGAGGGAAAGCAGACCCTCCCTCCCTGTCCCATAAGGACCCCAAAGACCCCCAACCTGGGCCCAGCAGCCATACCAGTGGCACCCGCCCATCAGGCCTGGCACAGCGTTGAATCTCTGCCTCAGTGCCCTGGTAGTAAATATCCAACACCAAACCCTGTATGAAGGGAGAAAAGAGATAGGGAAGAGCAAGAAAGGATCCAGAAGGCTACAGCCACAGGTGCCAGCAAGGGACTTCCCCAAATCAAAACTCAGGACTCAAGTCAGGGAGGTGCCAGAGTACTCAGGGACGCAAAAACCTGAGACTTCTGCTCTGTGACAGTGGAGGGCAACCTTTAAATGTTTTCAGAGCCTCTGTGCCTGAGCACACAGCCTGGTGATGGTCAGTGTGAAATGAATTTTTGGCAAAAGAATAAGTGACGTCCAGAGCTGTTGCCATGAAGGAAACTCCTCAGGACTCAAAATCCAGGATGAGAGGTTGCCCAATGCCCAGGGCTGGAAGGCCACCCATGCCGCTGCCCCTAGAGGCCCTACCTGGGAGTCAGCAAGGTAGACACCATGATTCCGAGCATAGGTGGGGGTCCCTGGAAGAGCGATCACTCTGGCTCCCTGGAAGCCATCCCAGGTGATCCCTGTGGGACGAGGCACTCACAAGACTGCCAGAAGACCCAAACCGAGGCAGGGAGTCCCCAGCCAGGACTTCAATCCCAAATCTGGGACACTTGGGTACCTCTAAAAGGGAAATATGGTTTCCAAAGCTAAATGGACATTCATCAAGGGGAATGACCACCCTTTTCTCCCACAGTTCTTCCACAAAGTTGGGAAGGGCAGAAGGGCAGGGATATTTGTATCCGTTCTACAGACAGGCAGACTGAGGCCCAGCAGAGAAAGCCCTGACTCTTGGTCTGGGCTTCATTCTCCACATCCTACAGCTTCCTATCTGAAGAGGGCAGTGGGCTGGGCCCAGAGACAGAGCAGGCGAGAAAGGCAGAGCTGGCTTCTCACTTCCAGGGAGTGAAGAAGGTTCCAGGCCGTCTCATGCTCACCAAGATTTGGAGGCACAGACAGCAGCATGTCTGTGCTACACACCCACACGCCTGGCGGCGAGCCTGGACCCAGCTGCAGGATGTAGGGGAGAAAGAACAGACCCATAGCTGGTACCTGACCCAACCTTTTCTCTGCTCTCCCCTAGTCCAGTCTTGGCCTGGCCTGTTCATGTCCCCACAGCCACCCTACCCAAGAGCCCTGCACTGCTGAAATAACCTCAGGGAAGGATTAGTCTCAGTTGCATTGGGGAAGGTGTGTCCAGAACCCTCATTGGATCTGGAGCCACACCTTCCCCCAAAATGACTGAGACTAATTCTTGAAGCTCTAACTCTAGGTGCCCCCAAAACCATTCCTCCTGGGGCCCCTCAGCTGAGCCAGCACAGACTACAGCTGGGAGCACAGTAGGAGAGAAGTGGCTCTATCTGGGACAAGGCCCCAGGGGCCACTGCCTGGCCTCACCCGATAGGTCATGATGTCTAGCAAGCAGTCCAGGTTGCAGACCAGGGCTTCCACAGGAGCCTGGGGGTCCTCCACAGGGAGGCAGGTGAAGGCTCGGCCACAGTCATCAAAGGGGAAATCTCGGCCCTGTGGGGTGAGGGAGTCCATGAGGCTGAAAGCCTGGGGCCACCTCATTAGTTGTGCAGATGGAGCACAGAGAATAGGGGACAAATGACAAAAAATGTTTTCCTGGTGTTTCCTTTTATAATTTTTATAATTAACATGATTATATGGCTTGGGGGGTGTGGCTCAGCAGCTAGGGTGCCAGCCACATACACCTGAGCTGGTGGGTTTGAATCCAGCCTGGGCCCGCCAAACAACAATGACGGCTGCAACCAAAAAAGGCTGGGCGTTGTGGCAGGCTCCTGTAGTCCCAGCCACTTGGGAGGCAGAGGCAGGAGACTCGCTTGAGCCCAGGAATTGGAGGTGGCTGTGAGCTGTGATGCTATAGCACTCTATCCAGGGTGACAGCTTGAGGATCTGCCTCC
>CAUYRH010157848.1:0-13792 GCA_963574655.1 Perodicticus potto | reverse complement strand
TAGAGTGCTATGGCGTCACAGCTCACAGCAACCTCCAGCTCTTGGGCTTAGGCGATTCTCTTGCCTCAGCCTCCCAAATAGCTGGGACTACAGGCACCCGCCACACCGCCCTGCTATTTTTTTATTGTTGCTGTTTGGCTGGGCCGGGTTTGAACCCGCCACCCTCGGTATATGGGGCCAGTGCCCTACTCACTGAGCCACAGGCACTGCCCCCCCCCTTTTAAAGATCATTGTGTAAACACAACATTGTAAATTCTCATTGGGAGTTCGCACACTCCACAGAATTTGTATGTTGGTGAAGGTGTGGGAACCCATGACCTCAGTTATAGAAAGCCATCAATCCCACCCCTTCAGGGAGTTCAGGTGAGGTGAAGGGAAAGGACCAGACCTGCCTTGATCCCATCTGTGAAGTGGAGATGACCAGAGAAACTGCCTCTAGTGGTTTTGAGGATAAATAAGTTCATCCAGGGAAAGCAACCATGGTGCATGACCCACAATAAGTGCTCAGGAAATATAAAGCCACAGGGGTATTTTTGCTACAAACATAGGGATAATAGACATATATATTGGCCCATTTCTGTGAATGTTTCTAGAGGAGCAATACCTGGAAGCAGATTCCTAGGTCCAAGAGAAGGCTCCTTACTCATACTCTTAACTCCCTTGCCTCTCTTAAACACCCCAAGGTGTGGTGAGAGCAGGGTAGAGGGGTGGGGCTCATAGCCAAGAGTCAGCAACATAGCCATAGCAAGGGGCAAGGTGGGGGGTGTCCAGAGTAGGGACCTGGTGTGAGGCTGCCAGGGTTTTGAATCTTGGCCCTGCCAGGCATGGTGGCTCATGCCTGTAATCCTAGCACTTTGGGAGGCCGAGGTGGGTAGGAGTTCTAGACCAGCCGGAGCAAGAGTGAGGCCTGTCTCTAAAAAAAAAAACAGCTGGGCGTTGTGGCAAGTGCCTATCCTAGCTACTTGGGAGGCTGAGGCAAGAGAATCACTTGAGCCTGAGTTTGAGGTTGCTGTGAGCTGTGATGCCACAGCTCTCTGAGTGACTCTGTCTCAAAAAAAAAAAAGAAAAAATTGGCTCGGCGCCTGTGGCTCAATGGGCTAAGGCGCCAGCCACGTACACCTAAACTGGCGGGTTCAAATCCAGCCCGGTTCCACCAAACAACAATGGTGGCTGCAACCAAAAAAGGGCCGGGCGTTGCGGCGGGCGCCTGTGGTCCCAAATACTTAGGAGGCAGAGGCAGGAGACTCACTTGAGCCCAGGAATTGGAGTATGCTGTGAACTGTGATGTCACAGCACTCTATCCAGGGTGACAGCTTGAGGCTCTGTCTCAAAAAAAAAAAAAAAAAAATAGGAATCATAAGACAAAGTGGAATTGCTGTGACTTAAATTGGACAAACACGTGAATCATTTTCCACATTGGCCTCAATATTTCATTTATTTGTACCAGGAAACACAAAACACCAGTACATGATACAAAATTCAAAAAGCACAAAAGGGTGAAGAGTGATGATTACCTGTTCCTTGGATATTCTTCCATTCTATTCACTTGCAGAGATATATACATAGAGATATAGATACATATATATTTATAGTTTCCCTTTCACAGAAGCTATAGCGTATGACATAATACATACTTGTATCTGACTTTTTTCACTTAAGGGAACAACTTTTTTTTTTTGTAGTTTTTGGCCAGGGCTGGGTATGAACCTGCCACCTCCGGCATGTGGCGCCAGCGCCCTACTCCTTTAAGCCACAGGCGCTGCCCGGGAACAGCTTTTAAATTCTAATAGTATTATTATTATTATTGGAGGGGCTAAGTCGCATGGGAGGTCACAGCCCATCTGGCAGCACAGAATGTGGCCATCCCGCAGACTCCATTGCTCTTCCTCAGACCAGCAAAGGAAATGAGTAAAAGGGGAGAATAAAAGTGAGAAAACCCTCTTGTGGCACTAGGTAGCTCCCGTCTAGGCCAGCTGTCCTTTCTGTACCTTGTAGAGCAGAATCCTGTGCCTTTAACAGTCCGCAGCATGTGCAGCACGTAGCAGGAGTAACATCTGGATTGCAGCCACCACTGGTTAAAGAGACAGGCCCTTATTCTGGATGAACCTTGAAAAGGGTTTAAGTTCCAGCAATTTGGTGAAGGGAACAGGAAAGAGGGGCAAAGGGATAGAGGACAGGCTTTGCCAGAGTGACCCTTTCTCTCAGAGAGGCCAGCAGTCTCTAAAATTAAGTCCCTTCCTGACTTACAATGAGTCTGGGGACTTGGGCATGAGACTCCTGCTGCCCAAGAATTTTTTTTTTCTGTCCAAAGAACATCATCATCGAGGTTCTCCTTGGACAGCAGCAAAAGGGAAGTTGGAGCTGGGTTCCAGGGTTGCCTCCCTAACTATGGTCCCACCTTAGCTGTGAGAGAAGAGCCCCAGTTTCCTCATTTCCCAAATAAGGGCAGTATTGCTTAGCTAGCCGGGCTGTTGTGAGCACAAAATGAGCTAAAGCTTTGAAAATCAAACCAGCCAACACACATGTTCATTCTCTTCCCTCTGCTCATCCTGGCATTTCCTTCTCCAAGGGACTGGAATCTCGATCTGGGTCCTTCTGGATCCAAAACATCCGGTGGATTCTGGCACCAAGTCCTGTCCCCAGCTGCAGAAGTTCCCAGCCCTGGGTCCCAGCTGGGAGGTAGAGGCTCTGGATTTTGCTCACTCCTCTTCCCTTGACTTGCCTCATGACCTTGAGTTTGCTGCTCAGTGTCTCTAGGTCTCATTTCTACCATCTGTACAATGAACAGATCACATTATCTCCAAATTATTTATTCATCTTCACAAAATAACATACGTTGCCAGGTGCGCTGGCCTAAGGTCGTGACACTTGGGAGGCTGAGACAGGAGAATTGCCTGAACTCAGGAGTTTGAAGGTGCAGTGAGCAGTGATCACACCGCTGCACTACTGCAATACAGCCTTTTGTAAGAGTGAAACTCTGTCTCCAAAAAATAAATAAGTATGGCCAGAGGCAGTGGCTCACACCTGTAATCCTAGCACTCTGGGGCGGTGCCCAAAGCTCAGTGGGTAGGTCGCAGGGCACATACACCCAGGCTGGAGGGTTCAAATCTGGCCCAGGGCCAGCTGAACAACAATGACAACTGCAACAACAACAAAAAAAGTCGGGTGTTGTGGTGGGCACCTGTACTCTCAGCTACTTGGGAGGCTGAGGCAAGAAAATCGCTTGAGCCCAAGAGTTTGAGGTTGCTGTGAGCTATGATGTCATAGCACCCTACTGAGGGTGACAAAATAAGACTCTGTCTCAAAATAAATAAAGAAATAAATAGAATAGAATAAAATAAAAGTAATGTGTTGAGGCTGAGCACGGTGGCTCACGCCTATAATCTTGGCACTCTTGAAGGCCGAGGTGGATGGATTACTTGAGCTCATAAGTTTGAGACCAGCCTGAGCAAAAGTGAGACCTGTCTCTAAAAATAGCTGGGTGTTGTGGTGAGTGCCTGTAGTCCCAGCTACTGGGGAGGCTGAGGCAAGAGGATCACTTGAGCCCAAGAGTTTGAGGTTGCTATGAGCTATAATGCCACAGGACTCTACTGAGGGCGACAAAGGGAGACTCTGTCTCAAAAAGAAAAAAACAGTGTTGATTTTGTCTGAATTGTACAAATAGCACATGTCTATTCATTGACAAAAACCCAATAACAAACATAAATGAGAAAATTAAAACTACCTGAAAATAATAATAATATATAAATACAGAGAGAGAGAGAGAAATAATCCTACAAGCTGGAAGTAATCACTGCAAAGATTTGGCTGAAATTTTCTTCCAGTGTTGTTCCTATGCACATCTACACAGTAAGAATATATCCTTACTGAGAGGGGCCGTACTACGCCTGCTGCTTTTACACTGTTTGTTTCGCTGTAGTGGGCACTGTGTATTCCTCGCTAAGGCCATCTGAGTGCTGTTGGTCTCTCTCTTCCCAGCACCTAGGCCCTGCCTGCTCTACATTAACTGACATCCAAAACATTCCTCTCTCTGTACTCCTTTCCCCCCTCCAGGGGAGCCCTGCACCAATCCCCCTCTTCTCTGGAGCCTAATCAGCAGGAAACAGGCTCCCAGGGCCGTCTGAGGTCTCTTCCAAGGAAGGAGGGATTTTGTCTAGAGGTGGATTGCCCCTAGCTGACATCTGGTCCAGGAGCTCTTGTTCCAGAGATCCTTGAGATGTTTATTGGGTCTTTGGGTGTCTGTGAAGAGGCCTTTAACACGTCCGTTCATTCATTTATTCATCGAACAGTTAACCTCAGGAGCAAGGCTTCCCAAGGGACATAAAGACCAATGAAGGGAATCCCGTTAGGAGAAGGTGGAGACCGTACTTTCTGTGTTTCCAGCGGCCTGGCCGCAGGGGTGTCCTCTGAACACATCCCTGGACACTCCAGCTCACACCCTCACCCCTTCGGTTTGGGGGAGAACTAACGAAATCATAAGAGCTGACTTGCTGGGACTTGTCGCCCATGCAGTTCTAAGTTCGCAGCAGCTAACAACGTCATCGGCCCGTGCAAGACCCAACGAACAGATGCTATTATACGCCCTACTTTTCAAGTGAACAAACTGAGGCTCACGGTTATGGATAACACAAAGCCTCGGCGCTGAATCTGGGGCATAGAAATTGTGACCTCGCCCCCTCTTCCCTTCCTCCTGGTGGTAGTGACCCGTCCCGCCCCGCTCAAGGGGAGGGAGGGAGGGAGGGATGAGGGCCCCGGAGGAGGAACCTAGGAGCTGCAGAGACAAGCTGGAGGAAACTGCCCCAACTAGGAGAGGCCTGGGCTCCAGCACATCTGCAGGAAAACCCTTCCCCCGGGGCCCAGTGCCGGGGAGAGCGTAGAGGGGCGGGGCGGCTCCGCCCCCGGGGCGGGCCCAGTGCGTGGCAGAGGGACCGCCTGCCCCGTCGCGAAGTTTCCAGTCCTGGGATCCTCCAGGTCGGCTGATCGTCCCCAGACCCCGGCCATGCGGCCCCTGCTGCTCCTGGCCCCGCTGGGCTGGTTGCTCCTGGCCGAAGCGAAGGGCGACACCAAGCCGGAGGGTGAGGGCGCGGCGGCCGGGTCGGGGAGGGGAGCTGGGGCTGTGTCGGTAACGACCGATCTGAATGGGAGGCCCGGGCTGGGGAGGGAGTCTGGGTTCCGGCTACTTGTCCACTTACTGGCTGGTGACTTGGACAAATCACT
Source organism: Perodicticus potto (assembly GCA_963574655.1). NCBI lineage: Eukaryota > Metazoa > Chordata > Mammalia > Primates > Lorisidae > Perodicticus > Perodicticus potto. The sequence goes on along the minus strand of CAUYRH010157848.1, from coordinate 8,575 downwards.
TCCCCTCTTGGGGCTGCAGTTCCTGCATTTATGTCCTGGGGAGGAGAGGTGACAGCTGAAGTCCCATTCAGCAGAGAGAGGCTCAAATGACAATGGTACTCCAAATAAAAACCAACAAGGGCTGCTTTTTGTGGGGTGCTGACTATGGGCCAGGCTCCAGGTAAACATGATTGCTACCTTTGGAAGTGTTTCCTTCCATTATCCCCATTTTCCAGCTGGGCAAACTGAGGTTCCAGAGTTTATCTACTTGCTCAAGGCCACACAGCTTGTGAGCCTTGGAAACAGGACCCACACCCCCCACCCCCAGCCCAGCTTAGAGCCTTATGACCTCACCTTGGTCGGGGGAGGAGGGCAGAGGTAGGAGGTATGAAGTTTGCACTTTCGTGAAAGAGTGTCCCTTGCCGTCTGCTTAGCTCCTGCCAGGCTGGTCATCTTCTCCTTAACTCACACATCAGGAAACTGAGAGTTGTCCTGCAGTGGGGCAGTTGCTCTGAGGTCAGCTGGACTCCCAGTCTAGCGCTCCTTCTGCTTCCTCAAGGTAGCTTGGATTTCATAGTGTGCCCCAACTGTCCTGAGTGGGTGCTTATCTCCCAGCCCTCCCTGGCATGGGCCACCCCTAGGGCTGCCCCCAAGAGGGCATAGACTGTGGACTGTCCCAGTGAAGCAGAGCCAAACTGGCTCTCCCTGGCACCCTCATCCCCTCAGTTTGCCTTCCTGGAGAGCCTGGAAGCTGTGTACCCATGCTGTGTACCAGCAGGAACCCAGGCTCTGTGACCTTTGGGCCAGGAGAAAGGATAGGAGCCACCTTTTTTTTTTTTCGGAGACAGAGTTTGATTTTGTCGCCCTTTGTAGAGTGCTGTGGCATCACAGCCCACAGCATCCTCTTGGGCTTAAGCGATTCTCTTGCCTCAGCCTCCCGATTCTCTTGCCTCAGCCTCCCAAGTAGCTGGGACTACAGGTGCCTGCCACAATGCCTGGCTATTTTTTTGTTGTAGTTTGACTGGGGCTGGATTCGAACCTGCCACCCTTGGTATATGGGGCCAGCGCCCTACTCACTGGGTGAGCCAGAGGCACCGCCCCGTAATCACCATTTCATGAGTACCACCTTTGTGCCAGGTTGTGCCTACTGTGTCTCCACTCTGGTTGAGTTGGTGGTGTTTAATCTCCAGGCAGCTTGGGGTTCCAGCCTGCAGAACAGAGGTGATGATACTTCACTACCGGGGCTCTAGCAAGGATCTTGTGGGACCAGGCTAGGTGATAAGAGGTAGTTGCTTTTTTTTTTTTGGATATAGAGTTTCAATTTGTTGCCCACGATAGAGTGCTGTAGTGTCATAGCTCACAGCAACCTTAAACTCTTGGGCTCAAGCAATCCTCTTGACTCAGCCTCCCAAGTAGCTGGGACTACAGTCGCCTGCCACAACACCCAGCTATTTTTGTATTTATTTATTTATTTATTTATTTATTTTTTGAGACAGAGCCTCAAGTTGTCACCCTGGATAGAGTACTGTGGCATCTTAGCTCACAGCAACCTCTAATTCCTGGGCTCAAGCTAGTCTCCTATCTCTGCCTCCCAAGTAGCTGGGACTGCAGGTGCCCACCACACCTGGCCGTTTTTTGGTTGCAGCCGTCATTGTTGTTTGGCGGGCCCGGGCTGGATTCAAACCCGCCAGCTCAGGTGTACGTGGCTGGCGCCTTAGCCCGTTGAGCCACAGGTGCTGAGCCTATTTTTATTTATTTTTAATTTTTTTTTTTTTTGTAGAGACAAGAGTCTCACTTTATTGCCCTCGGTAGAGTGCCATGGCGTCACACAGCTCACAGCAACCTCCAACTCCTGGGCTTAGGCGATTCTCTTGCCTCAGCCTCCCTAGTAGCTGGGACTACAGGCACCCGCCACAATGCCTGGCTATTTTTCTGTTTTGCAGTTCGGCCGAAGCCAGGTTTGAACCTGCCACCTTTGGTATATGGGGCTGGTGCCCTACCCAATGAGCCAGAGGCACTGTTCACACCCAGCTATTTTTAGAGATGAGGTCTTGCTCTGGCTCAGGCTGTTCTTGAACCTGTGAGGTCAGGTAATCCACCCACCTCAGCCTCCCAGAGTGCTAGGATTACAGGTGTGAGCCACCATGCCTGGCGAGAGGTCAGCTTGATGACTGGCCTGTTAAAGGCCTTGGCAAAGGGCATTTTCTCTGTGGGGTCCAGGATCCTGGCTCTCCTGCAGTGTCCCTACAGAGCAGTGAGACACCTCAAAAAACTCATTGAGAGAGATGCTGAACACAGGCCTGGCTGGTTGAATTTGCAAAGGGCCCAGGGCCTGCATCTACTCGCTGGCCAGTCTGAAGGGAGGAGGCATAGCCCTCGGCTCCCAGTGATCCCTGTGTCCACCTCAACCTGCTGGAGCTTCCAGACCAGCCTGGAAGACAGAAAAAAGTTTTCAATAAAGCAATATCCAATGCCCGTAGAGCTGCGGGGGTGAGAGGCCGGGTGCTCAGGCCTTTTCTCCCTTTAGCTGAGGCTTCTAGTAGGCCCGCCATTCACACCTTCCCTTCAGGCCTCAGCTTGGCTGCAGTGAGCGAAGGATAGTTACTGAGGTCAGAGGCTCAGCGGGACTTAGGTGGGGGTTCCTAGCACTGCAGGGAATGGAAGTGCCCTGGGACACAGGCAGGTGGGCTGGATGGTATAGGGGGTGGGCCTGAATGGGTGGCCAGCCCCCCCGGAGGTCGAGATTGGCTCTCAAGTGCCAGATATGGCCATCTCCTGCCATTCTGCCAGATGCTGTTTGTGCTTTCTGTATAAGCCTGGGGTCATAATAGAGGACAGAGGGTGTGGGGGATGGGCTTCATTCAGTCCCACCTCCCCAAAGAGCAGACTGGGTATGTCATGCCTGTGCTTGACACTTGAGACCACACCTCGACCTTTCACTCCCTTGCTGGCCTGGAACCACTTGGGTAGGAGGACTGTCAGTGGGCATTGCAAAACACTTTACCTCAGACATCAGCTCACCAACTCCTCATGAGAGTCTCTGGAGGGAGATACTATTATTATCTGTATTATTCCCATTATACAGATGAGGAAACTGAGGTGCAGAGAGGCTAAGTCTCTTGCCAAGCATTCTATCTTTACTACCCTCCCGCCCTCCCTACTGTCTCTCTTTTTTTTGAGACAGAGCCTCAAGCTGTCACCCTGGATGACAGTGCTGTGGCATCACAGCTCACAATAATCTCCAATTTCTGGGCTCAAGCGAGTCTCCTGCCTCCACCTCCCAAGTAGCTGGGACCACAGGCGCCCGCCACAACGCCTGGCCACCTACTGTCTCTCTTTTATCTTTGCTGACTCTGTATTATGGATTCATCTGTCTGGGGAAATCATTGCTGGACTTTGGGCAGCAGGTGGGGAGGGCTTAGAGCCATTGGTGCCAGCCCTGACGCTGGCCCTGGCCTTATCCCAAGGCGGTCTGGTGGGACCAGACAGAACCAGGCAGTGCCCTGGTACTCAAAATCAAATCTTTCAGTTCCATGTCCTAAGAGTTGCTGGAGCTCTGGCTGGGCCTGACAGAAATCTGGGAAAAGACTTTACTGCATGACTGGAACTGAGTGCCCCTGTGGGGGAAGCCTGGGAGAAGGTAGCTGGAAATGCTGGATTCAGTCTGAGCTGGGAATTCTCTGGCATTTGGGGATGTAGGGATCTTGGGCAGGGAAATGGTGAGGTGCATTGGAGGCCAGGCACAGCGGCTCACGCCTGTAGTCCCAGCTACTAGGGAGGCTGAGGCAAGATAATCACTTGAGCCCAAGAGTTTGAGTTTGCTGTGAGCTATGACGCAATGGCACTCTACTGAGGGCGATAAAGTGAGATCTGTCTTTGTTTCAATAAAAACAAAACAAATCAAAACACAAGCTTGGGCATTTAGAATTCCAGCTCATTGCCATCTCACTTTAAGGTTGTGTGACTTCAGGCAGGTTCTTCAGCCTCTCTGTGCCTCAGTTTCCGCACTTCTAGAAGGATGCATCTACCCCAAATTGTGTTGGTGGTTAAATGGGATAATAATCACAACATGTTTCATACAGCTCATAGCATCTCATAAGGCTCAAACTGGTAGTAGCTCTGAGCAAAATGACACTCCCACATTTCTGCTTAAGACCAGGGAGTGTATGCCATGCCTTGGTCATGCTCAGTCCCAAGCATAGTGAAGGAGAGGGAGACCAAGGAAATAAAGATGAGACTCTGACCCAGCAAAGGGAGAAGGAGCAGGTTTGGATCAATAGGTCAACTGCTGAGCAAATCAAGACTGCACACGCAAAGCCATGATCTCAGAAGGGGAGGAGACCAGGAGGGCTTCCTGGAGGCGGCGTCTTGGGGGGGCCTCTTTAGAAGAGGAAATGAGTATTGTGGGCAGGTCAAGGGGATGAGATGCAGGCTGGGTTTACTGAGATTGTTTTCCTGGGAGTGTTAAGAGGTGATGCCAAGGTCCCTTGGGGAGAGACTTGGAGTTTTCCTGCTGTGAGCCGCCTCCCAGACCCCTGCATTGGAACCCAGAATCAGAGGACCAGGGACATGGATTAGACCACTGATTCCCAAATGTGACTGGCATCAGAAATCACCTGGGAAAGGTAGAAAAATCCAGGCTCCTGGGCTTACCTCAAACCCCCAGCCCTGGGGCCCGGGAACCTGCATTTCACAGCCTTCCTTGTGATGTGGACAGACAGGCAGGTTTGGGACCCTCTAAGTGGGTGATCTTTTGGGATACTCAGCCAGGGAGGAAGGCTCTGTGTGGTAGCCCAAGGGACCCAAGGATTTGTGAGGGCCTCGGCAGTGAGGAGGAAAACAGGGAAGAGATAGGCTGAGGCATGGAGGGAGGGGGCCTCTGCATGGCCTGAGGCCCTCCCTGCTGGCCCAGCTAGACAGTTTCCTTAGACAGATGGAGAGACAGGGCCCTTCCAGCAGATGGCCTGGCCTCCATCCCAGGCCTGGGCAATGCAAACAGTTGGATAAGAGGGGACTCTAGGTCTAGGCTTCTTGTGGCCAAATCCTGGTGCTGCCACTTCTTGACTCCCTTTAACAAGTTGCTAATCATCTCTTTTTTAAATTTTTCTTTCTTTTTTTTTTGAGACAGAGTCTCACTTTGTTGGCCTGGGTAGAGTGCCATGGCATCAGAGCTCGCAGCATCCTCAAACTCTTAGATTTAAGGGATCCTCTTGCCTCAGCCTCCCAAGTAATTGGGACTATAGGCACCCACCACAAGGCCCAGCTGTTTTTAGAGACCAGGTCTCACTCTTGCTCAGGCTGGTCTCTAACTCCTGAGCTCAATCAGTCCACCTGCCTCAGCCTCCCAGTGTACCAGGATTACAGGCATGAGCCACCTCACAAGCCTTTTTTTTTTTTGAAACAGAATCTTGGACCGGCACAGTGGCTCATGCCTATAATCCCAGCACTCTGGGAGGCTATGGTGGATGGATCACCTGAGCTCAGAAGTTCGAGAACAGCTCACACAAGAGTGAGAGCCCTAAAAATAGCCAGCTGTTGTAGCGGACACCTGTAGTCCCAGCTACTTGAGAGGCTGAGGTAAGAGAATTGCTTGAGCCCAAGGGTATGAGGTTGCTGTGATCTATGTGATACCATGCCATGGCACTCTTTACGGGGTGGGGGGCAACAAAGCGAGACTGTCTCAAAAAAAAAACCCAGAATCTTACTCTGTTGTACAGGCTAGAGTGTCGTGGCCTCAACCTAGCTCACTGCAACCTCAGACTCCTGGGTTCAAGCAATCCTCCTGTTTTAGTTTCCCAAGTAGCTGGGTCTACAGGTACCTCCCACAGTGCCCAACTAGTTTTTCTATTTTTTCAGTAGAGGGTCTCCATCTTGTTCAGGCTGGTCTTGAACTCCTGACCTAAAGTGATCCTCCTGTCTCAGCCTCCCACAGTGCTAGGGTCGCAGGCGTGAGCTACCGCACCCAGTTGGAGTTGCTCACCATCTCTGAGCCTCAGTTTCCTCACTGGAAAAGGGGGCAGGGGTTATTATATGTAAGTGCTTAGAATAGCGTCAGGCATTAAAAAGTGCTTGATAAAAGTTCGCTGATATTGTTCCTATTATTTGGAAGCAGGAATTCATCGCTTCTCGGCCTTTTGGCTAAGATCAAGTGGAAGCAGGAATTCAAGAAAGGAGTCTGGAGACACGTGTCCCCCTTCCCCTTCCCCCTTCTCTGTTGCTGACTTCAGGAGTCTGTTCCCATTGAGACTGTTGAATCTCACCTCCCCCATACAAGCTTACACACACACACACACACACACACACACACAGGCTGGCTTTTTCCATCCATGAAATGTGATACTCTTCCTGTCCCCAGCAGCCCCCTGTTGACAAGAATGCCTCAGAGCTGGTGACTCTGGCTCTTCTCACTTAAGCATCCTGGCAGGAACTGGGGGAGCCCTTCCCCAAGTGTGAGCAGCACCCCTCTTTTCTGGACCCCAGGGTCAGGTGGTGAGGTCTCTCCTCTCCACACCTGCCTGCTGAACCTAACCCCTCCTGCTCCAGGTCCCTGGGCCCACCCCTAGCTGATTCCTGCCAATCTCTGCTTGGCTGCCCAGTGCCAGCCCCCTGCTCTGGGGCCAGCAGCTTCTAAGGGCTGCCACTGGCTCTGGCAAGCTGGACCCCTTTGTTCTTTGAGTCCAGGCTCCTCCTGACTTCCGGGCTGTGGAGGGAAGGCGGGCCTTAACCTGCCTGCTGCTGACCTGGCCCCTGGGTGGGTCTTTGCAACCCAAAATTGTGAACTCTGGGCCCTTAGGGAATCAAGGCTCACACAGGGAAACAAAAATGGGCTCTGAAAGTGGGTCCTGCCTCAGCATCTCAGAGGCCCGAGAGGGCAGGAGAAGGCTTCATAGAGGCCTAGAGGAAAAGGTGTCACTGCGGCTGGCTCTCCGGTCTGGAGAGAGGGTTAGACAAGTAGGACACAGAGAGAACCATGGCAGGAGGGAGGAGGCCAGCAAGGAGAGACCCCCACCTGGAGGAAGGCCCATATGGTGGAGGGGATGAGCATCAAACCCAGCTGGATCAGTGAGGGCCTTGAATTCCAAGGCAAGACATTTGCCTCTTGTTACTCAGCACCGGTAGTAGCTCTTAGCACCTGCTGAACATGTCAGTGAGGTTGTTACACGCCTGGTCTCACCTAATTAGTCCAGCAGCCCTGAGAAGTAGGTACTATTATCATCGCTCCTTTATAAGTAGAAGCTGAGTCTCAGAGAGGACTTTCCCAAGGTCACAAAGCTGGTACAGAGCAGAGCTGGCTTCTGACCAGGCAGGCCAGCTCCAGACTTCTCACTTCTCAGGGAACACATCCTCGAACTGTGCTCTGGGGGGGTCTCTCCCAGGGCTCCCAGAGATGCTGTCTAGGGAGTTGTTTCCAGCAGGTTCTGTGGCAGAGGTGAAGCCAGCCACACTTTAGAGCCTTGGAGGGGTTCCCTTGTGAAGAAGCTAATAACAGCTTCTCTGACCAAAGGTCAGGAGTGGACTGATGGAGGGATTTCGAGTCAGTTTTCATGCTAGGCCAACTCTGATTGGCCGTATCAACCTGAGGCATGGTATTGGGAGAATCAGGGCCAGTGAGAAAGACTATGGGGTGAATTAGCCATGTCTACTCTGGGTGCAGGTGTGGAGAGCAGGGGGACCCCGAGCAGTTCCTGGCCTAACGTTCAGCTCTGGCTGAGGAGATCTCCTTATGGTTAACATTCAGAATAAACCCTCCCCTGTGTCCCTGTGCCCAGCCTGAGCTCTGTAGAGCCAGAGACTTAGTCTTACAATGCAGGGTGCAGACAGGACGTGGTTGCCTATAGGTGCAAGTTGACATGTTGGTCAGTTACCTGGTGGAGGGAGCCCTGGAGGGGATTGGGAGACCCAGTTTATGCCCCTGTTCCTGAGAGAGATCTAGTCCATCCCATTCTACCTGGGCCCTTGTCTGCAGTAGGTTGATGTGAAGTCCCATGCTGCTGGGGTTTTTCAGACTGCTGGGAGCAGTGACCTCCTCCTCCCTGCCACCTCCCCTCATCCTGCAATTCTATTCCCTACCCTTCTTCTGCTTGCAGACAACCTCTTAGTCCTCACCGTGGCCACAAAGGAGACTGAGGGCTTCCGCCGCTTCAAGCGCTCAGCACAGTTCTTCAACTACAAGATCCAGGTAAGCGGCTTCCTGGGCTGGGCAGAAGCAGGTAGGAGAATCTGGGAGCTGTAGTCCTCCTTCCCAGACTGCCAAGACCTCCGAGACAGGCATAGCACCACAGGGGAGGCTTCTAAAAGCCCGAAGGATGAAAATGAGTCAGTTGGGAAATGGAAGAGGTGGCAGAGGCCACAGCATGAACAAAATCTAGAGGTGAGCGAGAGGGAAAGGTGGGGCTGGAGAAGAACAGTGCCGTGTCAGACAATTAGTGTGCAAAAGACTCAAGACGGACGGGCTGCGCCTGTGGCTCAGTCAGTAAGGTGCTGGCCCCGTATACCGAAGGTGGTGGGTTCAAACCCGGCCTCTGCGAACTGCAAAAAAAAAAAAAAAAAAAAAAAAAAAAACAAAGAAAACAAACAAGACTGGCCTGAGTGGCTG
>CAUYRH010157842.1:0-10930 GCA_963574655.1 Perodicticus potto | reverse complement strand
TACAATCCCATTACTGGGCATCTACCTAGAAGAAAAAAAATCCTTTTATCATAAGGACACTTGCACTAGACTGTTTATCACAGCTCAATTTACAATTGCCAAAATGTGGAAACAGCCTAAATGCCCACCAACCCAGGAATGGATTAACAAGCTGTGGTATGTATACCATGGAATACTACTCAGCCATTAAAAAGGTGGAGACTTTACATCTTTTGTATTAACCTGGGTAGAGGTGGAACACATTTTCTTAGTAAAGCATCACAAGAATAGAGAAGCAGAAATACTGTGTACTCAATTCTAATATGAAGACAGTAGAAGAGCTAATATAAAAGGTAGGGTAGGAGAATGAAGGAGTGCAAAGAGGGGAGGAGGGAAAAAGATGGGGGGTCTTGATGTATGGCACACATCTTGGGGGTGAGGCTTAATTTTAAAAGGGACTTTATCCAACCAAAACAAAAACAAACAACAATAAAAAAAAAAAATGAGATACCCCCTCTACCTGCCCAGTAGAATGGCCAAAATCCAGAGCACTGGCAATACTAAATGCAGGTGAGAATGTGGAGCAACAGCAACTCTCATTGTTGGTGGGAATGCAAAATGGTACTCACTTCGGAAGATAGTTTGGTAGTTTCTTATAAAACCAAAAATACCGTAATCATATAATCTAATAATCATAACCATGCCCCGTGGTACTTACCCAAAGGCATTGAAAACTTATGTCCACATAAAAACGTCCACAAATGTTTATAGGGGTTGTACTTGTGAAAACTCAGAAGCAACTATGATGTTCTTCAGTTGATGAAGAGATAGATAAACTATATACATGTGGGCAATGAACTATTATTCAGTGCTATAAAGAAATGCATTTATCAAGCCATAAAGGAACCTTAAGTGCACAATACTAAGTTAAAGAAGCCATTCTGGAAAGGCTATATTACCACATTATTCCAACTAGATGAGTTCTGGAACAAAGCTATGGAGACTGGTGTCTGGGTATTGTGGCTCACTTGCCTATATTTCACTTTGAGAGGATAAATCAGGAGGTTCACTTGAACCAGGTGTCTAAGACCAGGCTGAGCGATATAGTGAGAACCCCCTCTCTACAATTAAAAAGAATGCTAATTCACAAGTTTACATACCATATCATTCCATTTATACAATATTCTTGCATGACAAACTTGTAGAAATGAACATTTTAGTGGTCTCCAGTTTAGGAGGCACAAGGGTGGGAGGGATATGCATGTCCCTCATAAAGGGCTGTGAGGAATCCCTGTGGCAATATAGTGGCTTGACTGAGCTAATGTCAATATCTTGGTTATGATGTTGTTCTTTGGTTTTCGGAGCTGTTACCTTTGGGGGAGCTGGATATTAGGTATAAGGAATCTTTCTGGGATCCCTTTGTATTATTTGTTACAATATGTGATACTTTAACTATCTCAAAAAATATTTCATTAAAAAATGGACCACTGGGAAATGTGGAGAAATAAATTTAGCATACGGTGATCATTCCATGTATGTGTTTTTATCCTAAAACTATCTCTCAAAGTAAGAAATAGCAGCTTCAAATTTAGTATTTAAACAAAAATGCAATGATCATAGAGCTAGGAAATGAAGACAGGATTGAGTAGTCATTGTGAAGAAAGAAGTTGCCTCTATTTAAAGGAGCCTCCCTGCAGGAAGCAGGAGGCAGAGGTCTCTCCCTGCCCTGGGGCCTGTCCACACTTAGGGGTCCCACCCAACCCACAAGCTCAAGGCAGAACGGGATAAGGTCATAGTCATTGATTTCACATTTTATTCTCATTACATTGGATTGGGAGAGGAAGGAGCTGTGCACAATGTACAGATTGTACTGGTTTTTGTCTTTCAGATAGACAGGGATCCAGGTTCTAATCATCTCTGGGTTCAGGATCTGTGTCAGTTACAGGTGGACCACTGCTGCTGGGGGGTGGGGGACACTGTGATGAATACAGAGACGAAGCATTGAGCTGACCATGGAAAGTTCATGTTCCAGGGCTGCCATCTGGGTGCCTGAGGATCCTCCATGTAGATCATATGTGGAGGAGCCCACAGTGGCCTCGCAAAGGGAACAGGCATGCCAGAGGCCTGGAGCTGGTACTCAGGAGGCAGGAGGTAAGCCACATCTGCATAGGGAGGATCTGAGAGAGAGAAAAGCACAGAGCTCATGAGAACTCTACCCACCCTGTCCTGAATCCCTGCCCATGACCTAGGCCAGTCCTGGTACCACATGCATTCTGAATAAGTCCACGATTGAAGTCACTCATGGTCATTGCTTTGGGGAAGAACAAATAGGAGAAACACAGGCATATGCACAAGAATAGCAAGTCACCTGTGCTGTGTGCACAGGGACCCGGTGTGCAGGGCAGTCCCATCATTCTCTCTCTCCTTAGGGAACAAGGATGGCAGGGCCAGCCAATGCCACTCACTAAAGGACTTTAAGATGACTGACTACATAAGAGACAAACCTGAAAAGTTGCTGGTCTTCCATCTGCTTCCCAGAATCCTGTGTAGGGCCTCTCCATAAGGACATGGCAAGGGTTTACTCCTTGGCCTGTTATTGGCCTCCCAAATAGTGTAGTATAAATCCTGCAAACTTATCATCATCTGGAGACATGCCTGCCAGCTTTTCTTTATGCCCCTCTGCCTGAGACACTTGGCAATCTCTCTAGATACTATGTGATTCTTTTTCACTTCGAAGTACACTTCACATTCAAGATATTCCCATTCTTGCAGGAAATTCCAGATTTCCCAGTCACTCCATGGTTTAATTAACTGGTCTGAAAGGGACAGAGAAATGTGGATGTATTTTGGCATAATTCACAAGCACATTTGTGGATTTCTCAGAGATTCTCCCTCCATACTAACAGGACTAAACATGGCTTTATTTAGTTAGGGGGAGATAATAAAACCTTATATCAGAAGTTCAGGGATTCAGCGCCTATGCAAACAGTCACTGGGAAGTGTCAGGGAGCATCTGAGAGTCTGGGTCTTGTTCAAATTCCATAAATCATATTTCAGGAAACATTGAAAGGGTGTGATTGCACTTTTGCTGCCTGTCCCTGGGAGGGCTCCCCTGTGTGGGGCCTTTCACACCCCACCCCCAGAGATGTGGGCAGGGAGCTCCTCTGATGCTGAGGACAGCCCTGGAACCCCTGAACTGCCCTGAATTCCCCTTGGTCAGACCTGGGGAAAACGGAAGTGAGAAAGAAAGTTTTCTATGACATAAATATGCCAAGAGCCTTACCTGATAGTTTTTCTGGTTTCTTGGTTTCTTTTTTTTCCTTTACTTCCTGAGGTCTTACTTTTGTCTTTTGTCTCACTTCCTAATTAAAAATAAAATATAATCAAAAAGTGAATATTTACATGGTAAGAAATCCCTTAATATTACTTTTAGAGACAGGTCTTGGCTGTGTTGCCCAGGCTGGGGTATAGTGGCCTGATCATAGCTCACTGTAAGATCGGATTCCTAGGCTGAAGGGATCCTCCTACCTCAGCCTCCCAAGTAGCTGGGAATACAGGCTTGCTGTACCATGCCCAGCTAAGTTTTTCTATTTTTTGTGTAGATAAGGATCTCATTATTTTGCCAGGCTGGACTTGAAACTCCTGATCAAATTTTCCTTCCAAAGTGCTGAGGTTACAGGTGTGTGCCACTGTTTCTGGCCAACCACTTATTTCCCGGTGAATAGGTTAAAGTATTAACCAATCACAACATCAAAAATCAAAATCAAACATTCTCAACTTTTAAGAACTAAAATGTAGGCCAAGTACAGTGGCTCATGCCTATAATCCTAGCATTCTGGGAGGCTGAGATGGGTGGATCACCTGAGCTCATCAGTTCAAGACCAGCCTGAGCAAGTGTGAGATCCCATCTCTAAAAAAATACCCAGGAGTTGTGGCCGGTGCCTGTAGTCCCAGCTACTTGGGAGGCTGAGGCAAGAGAATCATTTGAGCCCAAGAGTTGGAGGTTGCTGTAAGGTATGACGCCACAGCATTCTACGGAGGGTGACAAAGTGGAAACTGTCTCAAAAAAAAAAAAATAGAATGTATATTCTAAAATAATGGGAAACCTCATTTGCAAACTATTAATAAAGCACTTAAGGTCATTAAATATGAAATGTCTGATTTCAAATCAGAAATTTAGTTTATAATATCTCAAACAAGAAGCTGTACAATTGATCAGAGTATGCACCTAAATTATCAACACAGGTTCACCATGTTAACAGTAGCTTGTTTATGCCAGGAGCAAATAACCCTGGAGAGCGAGGGGTATTGAAATAGCATAAGGTCTTTTCTACAGCTTGTTAAGAATTGAATATTTTTCCTTGTAAGAAGTGAGCCTGGAGGCAGTGGTAATCAGTTGGTTCAAGTTCTGGTGAATATGGTGGATGACAACAGAGAATTTCCAAGTACAGTTTCTGTAGTTTGAATAGTACTGTTTGTGCAACAGCATTGTCTTGCAGGAGGATCCAGCCTGTCTCTATTGACCAATCTTGGCTGCCTTGTTGGGAGCATCCTCATAAATTTGTGTAATTGGTTGCAGCAGACATCTGCTGTGATTGGTTGACTACCTTTCATGAAGCTGTAGTGAATACTGGCGCCGGACCATGAAACAGACACCATTAGCTTTTTTTTGAAGAATATTCAGCTTTGGACCGTGTTTCAGCCTTTCATCTTTATCTAACCATTGTGCCAAATGCTTGCGATTGTCAAAACAATTAATTTTCATCACATGTAACAATATGATGTAGAAATGGTTCACCTTTATGTGTTGACAGCAAAGAAAGGCAAGCTTCTGGATGATTTCTCTTCTGAGGCCTCTAATTCTTGTAGAACCCATCTATCCAGCCTATTTACCTTGCCAGTTTGCTTCCAGTGGTTGATGTTGGAATAGCAACATCAATCCTTGCTGCTAATTCACGTGTAGGTTGAGGTGGACTTAATTTCACTACAGGAAGATTGTTGAATAGAGACAGGCTGATACTCTTTTAAGACACACTGTTGCACAAACAGTGCTACTCAAACTACAGAAACTGGACTTGGAAATTCTCTGTCATCTACCATATTCACAGAACTTGAACCAACTTTCAGTTCATCATTGACCACTTTGGTCTCAGGTTGCCCACATGGCTCGTTTTTAAGATTAAAATCACCAGAATAGAACTTCTCAAACCATCCACATACTATGTGTTTATTAGCAACATCCTTCCCAAACATTTCATTGACATTTGGAGCTGTCTGTGCTGTCCTGATTCCATGATGGAACTCATATTTGAAAACAACACTAATAATAATCTAACAAAAAATTTTAAAGATAATCACAAACCAAAATGTGCATTGGAAAGAATGAGGAGGTACCTTCACAATAAAAATAAAACAAGAGTGGTTTGGTGCCTGTGGCTTAAGCGGCTAAGGTGCCAGGCACAAACATCTGAGTTGGCAGGTTTGAATCCAGCCCGGACCCACCAAACAACAATGACGGTTACAACCCAAAAATAGCCAGGCATTGTGGAGGGTGCCTGTAGTCCCAGCTACTTGGGAGGCGGAGGCAGGAGAATAGCTTGAGCCCAGGAGTTGGAGGTTGCTGTGAGCTGGGATGCCACGGCACTCTACCCAGGGCGACAGCTTAAGGCTCTGTCTCAAAAAAATAAAAATAAAAATAAAAATAAAACAAGAAGTGTCAAAGTGAGATGTCAGAGATATCAACTGTCAAACTTAGTATTTACAGAAATTAGACATTTCTTAAAAAATAACATAATACTGTGACCTAATTTTTTTTTTCAAAGTCATATCAGAGTATGCCAGATGAACTACATAAACCAATAACATGTAGAGGCAGGAAACAAACATGTGGGCTCCTACAAGTACCCAGTTCAAACTTGTATAGAGCTTTGAGGCCAGGAGTTGGAGGCTGAGCAGAGTGTAGATAGCCTCCTGAGTTGAGAACCTGGGCAGGTGAGGTCTGTTAGAGCTCACAGACAACGTGCCAGACCAGGAAGCAGAGCTGATGAAAGGGGTGGAGAGGAAGTAAGGCAACTCTGTGGATCTACTGGGATCACACAGATTAGTGCATGAGTGGGAGGAAACTGTCTATGTTGGGAAGAGCAGGCTGGAAAATTCCTGGGGCCACCTTGGGCTGTGAAAAGCCTGGTACCCACAGCCAGATTAGAAAGTTCCCCTAATTTAAAGGACTTTAAAAGTGCTAAAAGGGTATTGGTACCAAATTATAGACAAAGCCTGTTCCTGTATCAACTGACAAAGATTCAAAATGGCCCCGCAAACCATCAACTTATGTCCAATAAATTTTACTGCATGTCAAAAAAGGCCAACATTAAAGGAACAAAAAATATCCAGCACCTGATTTCGTCAAATGCACACACTGGCCTCCTACCTAAAATGAGGTGACATGAAACAAAACAGATAAATGCCATTCACTGCTAGAAGAAAATCCAATAACAGGCCAGGCATGGTGGTGTACCTAGCACTCTGGGAGGCTTAGGCAGGTGGATGTCAGGAGTTCAAGACCAGCCTGAGCAGGATAAAACATAGCCGGGTATTGTGGCCAGTGCCTATAATCCTAGCTACTCCCGAGGCTGAGGCACAAAGATTGCTTGAGCCCAAGAGGAGTTTGAGGTTGCTGTGAGCTATGACACCAT
Organism: Perodicticus potto; assembly: GCA_963574655.1. Lineage (NCBI taxonomy): Eukaryota > Metazoa > Chordata > Mammalia > Primates > Lorisidae > Perodicticus > Perodicticus potto. The sequence goes on along the minus strand of CAUYRH010157842.1, from coordinate 4,259 downwards.
TGCAATCTACCAAGGGTGACAAAGTGACACTCTGTTTCAAAAAACAAACAAGAAAATCTATTAACAGTTCCAGAAGTGACACAATGATGGAATTAGGGGAGTATGACTTTATAATACTGATTAGGGGCTAGGCACGGTGTCTCATGCCTGTAATCTTAGCACTCTGGGAGGCCAAGGTGAGGCTGGAGGATTGCTTGAGCTCTAGGAGTTTGAGACAAGCCCAACAAAAGTGAGACCCAGTGTCTACTAAAACAAAAAAATTAGTAGGGCACCATGATGCATGTCTGTAGTCTCAGCTATTCAGGAGGGGAGAGGATCATGTACTTTGAGTTTGAGGTTGAAGTGAGCTGTGACAACAGATACTCCTGCACTCAGGCCTGGACAATGGAGCAAAGACTCTGTCTCAAAAAATAAATAAAATAGGGCGGTGCCTGTGGCTCACCGAGTAGGGCACCAGCCCCATATACCAAAGGTGGCGGGTTCAAACCTGGCCTCTGCCGAACTGCAAAAACAGAAACAGAGCCAGGCGTTGTGGCGGGCGCCTGTAGTCCCAGCTACTCAGGAGGCTGAGGCAAGAGAATTGCCTAAGCCCAGGAGCTGGAGGTTGCTGTGAGCTGTGTGGTGCCATAGCACTCTACCAAGGCGATACAGTGAGACTCTGTCTCTACAAAAAAATAAAATAAAATAAAATAGTGATAGAGATTGCCTGTGGCCAAGCATATAAAGGAAGCAGGAGCATAAGAGAGAGTAGGAAGATACAAAGAACCCAAATGGAATTTATGGAGAAGAAAAATGGAATAACTAAGATGAACTCTCAAAGCAGACACAATCCAATTAAAATCAGGAATTTGTGAAGGATAAACTTCATGAAGAAGTTGAGAGGCAGCACAGAACAGCTGGGAAGGTCATAGACTCAGTAGTCAGAGTGCTGGCTTTTCCTGGCTCTGAAAAGTACATGTCTGGATCCTGGTACAAGGTAGTTGGCCATGCTGTGCCTGTTTCCTTCACTGTAAAATGGATATAGTAATAACATCTTCCATCAGGATTACCACAGAGATTAAGGGAGTTATATTTGTAAAGAACAGCACACATTTTAATAACTGAAAAAATTCTTGTGAGGTGAAATGAAAGACAATACAGCCTTCCTCCTGGGAAACACAGGAAGCCAGCTTCCTCCAACTTACCTCCATTTTTACTCCTAGGTTCTCTCCTGGGACTCTTCACACTGCAGCTACAGAACCTAATCCCGGGATGACAGAGAACTAACACTTACTCTTCCCTAATGGAATCCAGGAGTCAGGAGATGTCCAAGCATGGAAATACATTTGCTCCTCTCTGCTTCCGGTGTATCTGGTATATCTGAAGCCAATGCAGATCTGGCCACTTTTAAATGTCTTTGGGTGGGATTGAGTCAGACCCACCCAGCATTGAAATTTTGGATTGGATCAAGATAAACTAATCATTACACCTACAAAATCCCTTCACCTAGTGTTATTGAATAACTGGAACAGAAAAATTAGAGATCAACTTCATAGTGATCCCCAGGGTCTCTGAGACCCATATCTCAAATGCAAGGGGAGGGGTCGTTACAAACAAATCACCCTTTTCCTCCCTGAGTTCTCATGGAATGGTCAATAAAGTTCTTTGAGGTTGGGCTTGGTGCCCATAGCTCAGTGGTTAGGGCTCATGCACCATGGCTGTTGGATTGGAACCTCGCCAGGGCCTGCTAAACAACAATGACAACAATAACAAAAACAACACCAAAAATAGCTAGGCATTGTGGTGGGTACCTGTAGTCCTAGTTACTTGGGAGGGTGAAGCAAGAGAACTGCTTGAGCCCAAGAGTCTGAGGTTGCTGTGAGCTGTGATGCCATAGCACTCTACCGAAGGCCACATAGTGAGACTCTGTCTTAAAATAAAAGTTATTTGAGGTTGGCATGAGAATTATTTGTGACCTGGGCGGGTGGTCTGAATGGAGGGTTAGGGGAAGAGACCAGGCTTCAGTGAGTTGAGGATGGAAGAGTGGTCACGATGGCAATGATAGGTGTGGAAGCATCTATGAGAGGCCCAGACAGAAAGAAGAGTTTAGGAAGGGGAAGAGAGTGGAACAGAGCTTTCTGTCCACAGGACAGACTGAGATTTGCACATGAGAAAGGAAGGAAGAAGAGGGGAAGATCTGAGGGGAATTAGTAGTTGGAGCAAGAGAATGTGGGAACAGAGGAGGACAGCACTGAGTATTTGGGGTGATTGAGCATGTTGGGGACACAGGCTTAGATCGTTTCTTGCCTTCAGATCTCAGATGGAGTCTAGGATTATGGATCCCATTCCAAATAAATTTGGAATTCTGGGATTTATTCCACTCCACTCTACAAAATCCTTCATATTTTTGGCCTTTATCTCATAATGGAGTCTGACAAGACAGGAAAGGGGGTCTTATAGTGAACGGTTCTTTCTTCCTTTCTTCCTTTCTTCCTTCCTTCCTTCCTTCCTTCCTTCCTTCCTTCCTTCCTTCCTTCCTTCCTTCCTTTCCTTTTCTTTTCTTTTCTTTCTTCTTTTGAGATAGGGTCTCACTTTGTTGCCCTGGGTAGGGTGCCGTAGCATCACAGCTCACAGCAACCTCAAACTATTGAGCTTAAGCAAGAGTTCTCTTGCCTAAGCCTCCCAAGTAGCTGGGACTATAGGCACCTGCCACAACATCCAGCTATTTATTTATTTATTTATTTTTGGAGAGGAGGTCTCACTCTGGCTCAGGCTGGCCTCAAACCTATGAGCTTAGGCAATCTACCTGCCTTGGCTTCCTAGGATTACAGGCGTGAGCCACCGTGCCCAGCCTAAATGGTGCTTTCTTAAATCAGAACAAGCTCAACATGGAATTGAGTTTGCTCAGGACTAATCTTTTATTGTTTCCATATCATCTAAAAATATCACAGCCTTTTCATTTCCACAGACAGATTTCAGGCCTCCTCTTCCCAGTGCCCATATGGTCAGGAATCTGTTCTCTGTGCTTCCCACTTTAGGCCTGGCCTGTACACTCCCACACTGCCTAAGGGGAACCCGAGACAAAAATCTGACCAAGTTATTCTTCCCTCTCCCCCAAATGTTAGTAAGCACCCAGTATTCTCTAGGCTGGGGCTCTTTGTCTTGTTGCAGGCAAACAGAGATATCAGGCACTTCCATCTCCACAACCAATGGGAACAGAAACAGCATAGGGACAGGACTTGTGTCTCACTTCTGATGAAGGGAAGTAACTTGGGGCCGCATGATCCAGACTAATTAGCTATATAACAGCAAAAACAAATGGCCTCCTAGCTGCTGCAATCCAGTGCATATCCATGTAAGGGGGAGATCAAACTGTCTCTTGAGTAATGCTTTCCAAGACCACTGACGGAAGATCTGACGCTGGCTGATAAGGAACCTAGGTGCAAAGAAACCAGACCTGTCCCAATCTAACTGATTAGGGATAAAGAGAGGTTAAAGAGGCTATAGGGAGGTGGGAGACAATTATGGCCTTCTGGACAAGAAACCTGAAAAGAGCCCTGAAGCAAATCAAGGAATTTGGGGTGGGTGTGACCTAGTTAACCAAATATGTGCTGTTCCTCTGAAATGTGACTTCTAGCCTGTGACACATGACCTCTAGCTCATGAGGATAATGATCCCCTCATAACACAAAGGTAATGATCCCCATCAAAGAACAACACACACCACAATTGCCACAAACATTTCAAGACTAACAGCCACCACTGTATCATCACCAGTAAGATAATGGTTAATAATTATTGATACAGAGTAAAGAAAATTGGATTTGTGACAACTGATGTAATCCACAACCACTGAAACCAGGACAACCTTCATGAAGGCTAAGAGGAACCAATGGGAATTCTTATTGATGAATGGAGGAAGAATTGGGATGAAAGTGCTTATATGGGTGTATTGTTTTTGTATGGGGTCTCTTCTTATTCTCAAAGGGAACCCTTTTCTCCTCTCCTGGAACAGTCTATGCTTATCTGTACTTTGTTTTAAATAAAAATTACACTTCTTTCTTTACTATATTGGAGTTCTACCTGCCATATTTTCTACTCCCCCAGTTTGTTGTTCTCCCTTTGACTCAAACTTGCTAGTTCTTTTTTTTTTTTTTTGAGGCAGAGCCTCAAGCTGTCACCCTGGATAGAGTGCTGTGGCATCACAGCTCACAGCAACCTCCAATTCCTGGGCTCAAGCGAGTCTCCTGCCTCCGCCTCCCAAGTAGCTGGGACTACAGG
>CAUYRH010157839.1:0-10286 GCA_963574655.1 Perodicticus potto | reverse complement strand
ACACATCCATATGAAGTCAATAAAAAAAATCAGTACAAAGTGAGGAAGGACGGTTGGTTTCCATAATGCTTGTCAGAAGTGTAGAAAGAGACATCCAGTTGCTTTAAGAACTTTAAAATGTCAATACCAGTCCTGTTTCTTAACACCCTATTTCTATCAGATTATGACTCTCAGTTCATAAATGTTTTCTGCTTAAATCTTTGGGAGAACCAAATAAAGATTCCCAGTTGTCTTCAAGGAAAGATGTACTTCTCTTTCTAGTCAACGTTTCTGTTTGTAACAAAAGTCCTGTGCCCCATCCCCTCTCCCCAATTCTTCTGGGGAGAGAAGCCAACTCCTCCCCTTCTAGACCTGGCCTTCCCACCCTGGCGTGCAGCTCCGCCTCTGCCAGGAGGAAAACAATAGACGGGGCCCAGCCGGCACAGGTATCATCTGTCACAGCTTAACCAGAAGGCCATGCCTGACATTCTTTACTGATGGTTCATGTATTGCAAGTATTATAGAAGGTAAATGAGGCTGAAACCTCCCAATTTTGTGTACTTTTATTCAAACATCTCAGAGCCATTAACAGATTTCCGCATGTTGCCAGTAAGATCCCCTGTATCATAAATTAAGAAAACGCTGAAATGAAAACTGACAGCGTATCAGCTACAGGAGCTGCTTTTAACCGCCCCCCCATTCTCCTACCCTCCCCCTTGTATTAGCTCATCGACTGCCTTCATATTAGAGTTGAGTGCTTTGATTCTTGCTTCTCTATTTTTGTGATGTTTACTAAGAATGTGTTCCACTGCTTTTAACTTTTTTTAGGGTACCAGAGCCCCCTCCCCTTCCCTTTTCCCTTCTTTACCTTCCCTTTCCCCTTCTTTCTCTTTTACTGGTTCTCCTTTCCCCCTCTTACCCCCTCTCACTCTTCCCCCTTTGTCTTCCCTTCATTTTATTCCCCCTTCTGCTCCCTAAGGATATTGGCAGAAGTTCTGGGTTTTCAGCATGGTTGACTATGGCCGGGGTCTGTGTTATGTACACTCATGGACAACAAGGTCCCCACAATAAGAGCATTTGTTGCAGGCTGGTGCAGGGGCCAAAGATCCCCCTAGCTTCCATTTCTTTGGCTGCACCTCCCTGGAAGGGCATAGAATAAGAAGACAAAAGAGATGAACTTGAAGATTAACCCTCCGATACCTTATCTGCTGGCCACAGCAGGAAATTTTGCTATAAACCCTGTGCAGTGGCTTATTTGGAAAAGATAACATGTTTTCAAGTAAAAAAAAAAAAATCTTTCTATACTGTTACATTACTTTGTAAATTATTCGTACAATATTTAAATACATGGTTGTCACGTGACTTATTTCTTTTCCACCTTTTCTTCCCTTGCTCTCTTGTGAGCACCTAGAGGAGCGGTTCTCAACCTGTGGGTCACGACCCACAGGAACTGTGTTAAAGGGCCGCGGCATTATGAAGGTTGAGAACCACTGATCTAGAGGGTCAGGGATGACCCTTCATCATTTCTGAATGCCTCTTGCCCTTCACACAGTTCCTGGCACATAGATGTGCCCCCTATAAACATAGTATGTATTAATTAAATACATTATTGTAAAGCTATTAAATGAGTTCAATGCAGCCATTATAGAGAATCAGAAGAAACCACACTTAGAATTATGTATATTTATATAGAGAGAGTAGAAAAGATAAAATTGTGAACAAATGTAGAGTCTTGCTTTTGGCAGATGTAATGATTGCCCCAGAATGTAGCCGAGGAGCACGGGTGCCACGTTGTTAAGCAGAGTCAGCCTGGGGAGTGAGAAGGAAGGAAGGACCTCCGGGGAGAGGGGATGTTTTCACCTTATGTGCTGTGACTTGGGAGCAGTTTGTTTTCTACAACATCAAATGACGCTGGCCGTGTGGCTGTGTCTGCCCTAGCTCTCGGGACTGGCAGTGCCCCCGCCAGGCTTCCTGGGAGCAGGGGCTCACCCTCTGTCCTCTCCGAGCTCACCAGGGCCAGTTTTTCCCCTCTTAGGACTCTGGGCTTCCTCTTCCCACCTTCTCCCTCCTGAAATCTGTAACCTGGTCATGGACAGATGGATGAGTCAGTCCATCCTTTTTTCCTGCCCACCCACTCTCCTTCCTTGGCTTACTGTCTCTCCTCTTTTTTCTATGTCTAAACCAGTCATCCTTGGCAACAGCCCCCCCTCACGCCTGCTGTAAGTCTGCTTCTCCCCCTAGGAATCGACCGCTGCCGTCTCTGCCTGCTGTCCCCTAGGTACCTACCCAGTCCCCTAGGTACCTACCCAGTCCTTCTAGTCCACGGCCAGAGCACTGAGCAGTACTGATCTGCTTGCACTTGGCTCTCCCACTAGGCCAGGAGCTTCCTGGGGGAAGGGATCATGTTTTCTTCATTTTTAAAATTTCTAGCTTGTAAAACAGATCCCAGCACACGATCTTATGTTCTCAAAAAGAAGGGAAGGAGAGTTTTTATGAACGAATGTGCTTTTAAACTGTAAATTGCTAGGCGAACCTAAGTTAATCTAGTTTCAGAGGCATCCCAATGTAATACGTGAAATTTGGAAGGCAAGATTTTGGATGAACACATGACTACTTTCTGGAAAAGGTGGAGGGTTTGGAAAAGCAGAAAAAGACACTTCCTCCAAAACAAAAACAAGAACTCTTAAGAGTCTTATCAAAGGGCTTGGCATTTAGAAGCACTAACAACAGAAGCTAGACCTAAAAGAGTGACCCCTAAAACCACGAGGTGGAATTTTGAAATATGAGCAGGAGGGTGTAGGAACAGGACTTTGTGCGTTTTGTTTCTACAGTAGGTATGAGCAAGAAGTGAAAGGGTAGAAAGGATATAAAGTGTTATCATTAAAATACCTTCATTATGGCTCATCTTCCTTATATTAAATAGGTTATAAACTTAAAACATTTCATTTATTTTTTGAGACAGAGTCTCACTCTGTCACCCTGGGTAGCATGCCGTGGCATCTTTGCTCACAGTGACCTCTAATGCTTGGGCTTGAGCAATCCTCTTGCTGACGCCTCCCAAGTAGCTAGGAATACGGGTACCCGCCATGATACCCAGCTAGTTTTTCTATTTTTAGTAGAGATGGGGTCTCACTCTTGCTCAGGCAGGTCTGGAACTTCTGAGCTCAGGCGATCCAGCGGCCATGGCCTCCCCGAGTGCTAGGATTATAGGCGTGAACCACTGTGGCTGGCCACATTTAAGATGTGATATCAGAGGAAGAAGGGAGAGTCCTTTCAGGGCATCTTCTAGAAATAAGGCAGTCTACCAAGGGTGCTGGATTTGCCTTCTCTCTCAGCTCTCATTAAAAAAAGAACCTTCTATGGTGTTCCTTCTGCAGGATCCCCGATGGCTGGTTATGTACACCAGGGCTTCTCAAGCTGTCTATAGTGAGGCAGTAGTGTGTGAGTGTGTGTGTGTTTTCTTCAGTTCTGTCACACTGATTCTTTTATAAAATACAATGAACAATTGAAGAAAATACTCAGAAAACCAAACAAAAGAATAAGATGTGCAAAATGTAATAACATGTATGATTAGCTTCAGCAGATATTAAGTTATTGTTAGTCAAGCTCCACTGTAACAGCTCCTACCTGCTGACTTCCCATGTCTGTACTCATCTGGAGGTAGACACTGCTGAGCAGACAGTTTGCAGACTTGGGATGGCACCAGGTTAGCCTCCACCTGGAGATATTCAATAATGGACATTATAAGGAAAGAAAAAGTTAATGAGAGGAAGACATTCACATGCAAATCTCACAATGCTGGAAACTTTCAGGACATAAACTGATTAGAAAATAAATATCCCAGGGGAAATTTTAGATTGCAAAATAGAAAGTCATTTGAATGCTGAAAATCTTTTTTTTTTTTTTTAATGTCTCCCTGCTTCCCTCCCTCCTTCCCCAAAGTAGAGTGAATTCTTTGATCTTCTTGGAGGAATAATTTTCATTGCAAAAGTTTTAAATTGATCCTTCATTGTGAACAGGAGGGTAGCCATAGGTGCTGACATGAAGGCAATAAAATTAATAAGCAGTGTGACAGGCTGTAATAAATTTCATTGGTATCCTTACTCTGTCATTTTGAGCCTGGAATGAACTGTTATTATCACTGGGCTTCAAACCTCTCATTTTGGCTACAGATGATTGCGGCTGCTAATACAGTGAACGTTACAGTAGTTTTCAGTTAACTAGTTTAGGGTAAAAGTATCGTATTTAAAAGGCTTATTTATGATCAGTTGGGAACAAGTTATGGCCATAGGACTTTGATCTGTTTTCCAGAGTGGCCTACAAAAATTTGGACTCCTAACAATCTGTTTTCTCAACAATCTCTGAAAATAAGCAGCTTGTAAAATCTAGTTTCTCTACCATAGACTTTGAGGGTTTTGAAACTCCTTCAGTTGGAGATGAGCCATCATTTGTTGGAAGCAGGCCATGGTTCTTTGTCTCTAACCCCAGATGAAATTCTTTAAGCCCCTTAACTAAATCTTCCTCTCGCATGAAGAATTTAGTATCAGGTTTCTGCAAGTGACCAGGCTTCACACTTGAAGTGAGAAAACGGATTGTTGATTCTTTGTTAAGCCTCACTGCAGAAGCCTCTGAGGCCAGCCAAGTGGATATGGGGTGCATCCATCACCCCTGCCCCATCCCTGTCTATCAGGTTGGTGTGGACCATGTCCATGGGGATCCTTCTGTTTCACTTTCTTAATTTTGTATATTGTGTATCCTTTTAAAATGTCTGGCAAAGTCTTCAACTACTGTCAAATGTAAGCATTCAATGCCTGGGCACGGTGGCTCATGCCTGTAATCCTAACACTCTGGGAGGCCAAGGCAGTTGGATTGCTAGAGCTCAGCGGTTTGAAACCAACCTGAACAAGAGCAAGATCCCTTATCTACTTTGAAAAAAAAAAGAACTGGGTGTTGTGCCAAGTACCTGTAGTCCCATCTACTCGGGAGACTGAGGCAGGAGGATGGCTTGAACCCAAGAGTTTGAGGTTGCTGTGAGCTATGATGCCGCAGCACTCTACCCAGAATAATAGAGTGAGGCTCTGTCTCAAAAAAAAAAAAATCATTCAACACAAGTTGACCATTAGTCCCTCCTTTTATACCATGTGTAATTTAACAGAAATATCAATGAGTACCTTTCCTTTTACCCCCAGGAAGTGTATTACTTCAGTTGTAGCCACATTTAGCTTTTCATATTTCAGCATTAGTAGGTACTTAAGGTCCTTAGGATTATTCCATTTACAATAGTAAGATTAGGCCCAGATATGTGAGGTTTTAGTGCCAACTACCCTTAAACCTTGTAAATCTAGTTTCTTATTGAGATGACCACTTTCTTAAGAAGAAAAGCTGTTACCACAAACTTGTTTTAAAAAAAAAATGAACATTGGTTCATGCAAGACAATGATTTTAGTATAAAAGGGCTTGAATGAGCACTTGATGCGAACTGTGAAACGTGCTACTTAGGAAAGGCCGCCGCCCTGCCTGTGTTCCCTGAGGAGCATGAAGAGCGTGAGAGAAAGAAGGTGGATTATTAAAATGTGTAAGAAACAATTATCTGATGGTTCTTGAACTTCCGCTCTTTTCGCTGGTGGCATCCACACGTGAGTGTGTTTGCTATTGGCCATTGGAATGCAGCAGTAGTGCTGGGACTTCCATGGCCTGGTGACTCCTCACAGGGTTTCTTCCTCCGAAGGCCTGGCTCGCCAGGTTGTGTTTGGTAGGCAGCCATGCTGCGCCGTTCAGTCAGGCCAGGGGACTGTATTTATTTTTTATTTAACGTTATTTCAGCTGTTTTCACTTTTTCCTTTATTGTCTTCTTGCCTCCTACAGAGTCCTTTTTTCAAGCCTTGCTGGGGGAAAGTGGCCCACTCATTATGAACTCTTCAGCACATGGGCGGGAGGCTGCTCTCCCCTCTCAGCTGTGAAGATAGCTTCCCAGCCACGTGGGTTTAACCCACTGTGGGTCTGAAAGCCCATTAGACATGTTTGGGAGGCGGTTCTCTGTTAACACCTATAAAATCATTTCCGAGTTTTCCATGGCTCATTCACATAGCCTGTGAGCATAAGTGAATTATGTGCTTACTTTTGAAAAATACTTCCCCCCCCAAATAAATCAGTATTTGAGGAAAAATTTGATTCTATATTTTAACAACTTTTGTGACTCAAAGGTTATGTTGAAAACAATTCTGTCCCATTTCAGAATTTGTATTTCTGGTTTTCCTTTATATGAATTTTAGAGTAGTTTACTCAAGGAAACAGGAGACGGTGTTGTCAGGCCGAAACTCTGACAGCCTCAGAGCAAAGGTCCTTCATTATCAGCCATCAAGGGAAGCTCTAAACAGGGGTGTCCAACCTTTCTTTTCTGCCACACATTGGAAGAAGAGGACTTGTCTTGGGCCACCCATTAAATACACAAACAGTAACGAAAGCTGGTGAGCAAAAGAAAGGGTCCATGCCTACTACTTGCAATATCCGATGCTGACACCACAGATGAGCAAAACGGGCCACAAGTAATCTGCACGTGGCCCGGAGGCCTCAGGCTGGACACCCCTGCAAGTCTAATACATTTGGGGAGTAGAAGCATTATACCACAGTCTTTCTCCTTATTAAAACTCCCTGTTCTATAAATAGGTAAGTATTATATTCATCAATAAGAAAGCAAATCATAAATGTTATAAGTACATTAGTATAATAATTACTTGAAGCAGATATGAAAGATTCATGTAGAATAATTAAAGATGAACTTGTAAAAGGACGGAAGTATTTAAAGTATCCTTCTCGTTGATTTTACAGGATTACCTTGACTGTATCAGAGACCAAACAAAACTTCCCCTGGGGACCGAAGAAAGATTAGCCCTTTTTGGAAACATACAGGATATCTATCACTTCAATAGGTAAGTAAATATTCAAAAGATTGATGTGGCGATGGCTCATGCCTGTAATATCTCAGTGCTCTAGGAGGCCAAGGTGGGAGGATTGCCTGAGACCAGCCTCGGCAAAATAGAAAGACCCCATCTCTTAAAAAAAAAAAATTTAAAAATTAGCTGGGTGTGGTGGTGAACACCCATCATCCCTGCTCCTCGGGAGGCTGAGGTGAAAGATCACTTGAGCCCAGGAGTTTGAGGTTGTATGAGCTATGACGATGCCACTGCACTCTAGCTGGGACAACAGAGCAAGTCCTTAGCTCTTAAAAAAAAAAAAATTATTGTTCTCACAAAGAACATGGTAAACTTAAGTGAATGTGGTCTAAGAAAATGTTACCTGTAATCCCTAATTCAGCTTCATACATTTTTGTGGGTGATGGTGCCATGAAGTTTTCTACTTAGAAGCATCCTTGTCATCTTATGAGTTTCACATTTATTCTCCCTTTCGATCCTCCTGGCTCAGAAGAGAGCCATTTGGCCTAGCAGGGCACAACAGGACATCTGAAAGTACAAGCTTATTTAGTCCCCTGCAGCCCCAGCTAACACCAGATTTTCCCCATGTTTTCCTCTGCCTGGGAAGTTGCCAGACATGGTGACACACAATAAATACTTTGTCATAAGACATAAGATGTAATTAATGAATGATTTAAAATAATTCAAATATTAAGTATTTCCCATGGCAATAGGTACTAGACTAGGAAATTTAATAGTGAACACGACAGACAAGGAGCTGAAAGGCATGGGAGCAAGTAAGTAAGTTATTATAATATACTGATGCTGCTAAGAAGACAAGTTAGTAGGCAGGGCGAGGGCGCTGATGCTACTGCTCTGATATGTGGGTTTGCATCCCAGCTAAGCCAGGTGTGTGTCTTGAGTGTCTATTCAGACAGTCTCTAGCTCCCTCCTGTCAAATCTGTGCTCACATCCTGCTTTTTCGCTGAGGCATACACACATACAACTTTCTTCCTCTATTTTTTCTTTGCCTTGTGCCATTTGTCAATTTCTAGCATGCTCTGTGCTTGACTTTTCTGTCACGTCTACTGTTCCTCCCCTCCCCACCCCACTCATGGAATGCTAGACGTGAACGGGAACTGTCGTGTTACTGCCCAGTGTCTGGCCCGTAGGAGATACGCAAATGTGCGTTGAATGAAAGAATGGAAATAATAGGAAAATCCCCTCATGTGGTTATTGTGAAGCTTCAGTGAGCTGATACACCCAAAGTGCCAGCTCAGGGTAAGCACCAAAATATTAACCAGCAATGATCTCGACTTTGTTATCAATAAAATTCTACACTGCCCTGTTACTTTGTGACTTAACTGTGATGCAAGATAAATGCTACCCTTCTTGGCTTTTTAAAATTGGTGAATGTGAGCTCCTTGAGAGAAGGCTCCTTCGCCCTGCTTGAATCCCTAAGCCCCAGCACAGCCTGACCTCTGGGAGGCACGTTGACATGAATGAATTCATCCTGTCATTCTGAGAGCCCAGGATGTAGGAAATGCTGGTGTTAAGACAGGATGTTTGTCTCCCTTTCATCCAGTCGACTTTGGAAGACTGTTCATATATTCTGAATCAGGATTTCTCAACCTGGGCTACACACGGGGATCACCTGGGAAGCTTTTTAAAAAATACAATGGCTATATCCTACCCTCAGGTATTTGGAATATGCAACCATGGCTTAGAAACAGTCTACTAAGGAAACAGCAAAGGCATAGAGATTGAAGTAGAGAATCCAGATCTGTACGTTCATTAGTAACGTGTGGGTGGAAAAGCAGCCCCCGTTTAGCAGATGCTGATGATAAAATCCTGCCAGCCCCTGTCTGGCTTCTCCTTCTAGAGCCCACTAAAGGCCCTGTAACCCAGAAAGAGGCAGAGGGCTTTTGTGGTCTGGCTGGAAGCTGATGGTGATGTGTATTTATAGAGTGCTCACTCCATGCCAGAGGCCATAGAGCTTTAGATGCGCTATCTCTTTATATGAATCATCTGAGCCTCTCTGACGCCAAACCTCAGGCCTTTAGCCCTGTGCCCTCCTGCCAGAGTGGAGTCCAGCTTTTCAGGCTTTCCATGATTCATGAAGCTTATCCCAGAAGGGGTTTTTGCTGCCTGGTGTTTAAATCTTCATGTGTCTCCTAAGTTAGAGATAGAGTAGAATGAGTTAGTAAGAGACCTTTGCAGTCTGCCCCGAAGATGGATGACTAAAAAGACCTTTCTGTTCCTGAATCGATTCTCTGTTCTTTTCTACTTGATGTTCATTGAATATGAAAATCATGTCTAAAATAACATGAATTGAGGGAACAAGAACCCTGATGATATGTGAGGCATCAGGATAATGGCAGAATTACAAGCGATGTGTTCACGCCTGTCCCTTCTGTTGATCACACTACTATATTCCCTATAAAGGCATCATCTCATTTAATCCTCTTAACAGCTCTGGGAGGTAGATAGGAGATATATATATATACCGGACACAGTGGTTCATGCCTGTAATCCTAACACTCTGGGAGACTGAGGCAGGTAGATCTCCTGAGCTTAGGAGTTCCACACCACTCTGAGCAAGAGCAAGACCTCGTCTCTACTAAAAATAGAAATGCTAGTCAGGCGTTGTGGTGGGCACCTTGGGAGGCTGAGGCAGGAGGATCACTTGAGCCCAGGAGTTTGAGGTTGCCATGAGCTATGACACCACGGCACTCAACCCCAGAGCAACTGAATAAGACTGTCTCAAAAAAAGGGGCAATTTTGGAACTCGTTCTCTGGAATGGCCATCAGAGCAATCATACGAGGTCTGACAAGGAAGTTCACAAACTCATCCCAGAAAATATGGACTGGCCCTGGTGTTGGTGCGTGGCTTCCCAAGGGGAACACTTCAAAAGTGATGGCAGTGATATTCAGCATAAGATATGTAGCGCTTTTTCTAGGATGAATTCACTGACTTCATTGTCCGCCCTTGCACATATGCTATATACACACACATACAAGGTGACCATAAAGTTTGTGTGCAGTTTAATATAGTATACAATTTAAAATTGCACAGAAACTATGTTTTATATATGAGAAATCAATCTTACAGTATAGAAAACCCTTTGTGCAAGGACATAGATCTAGAAATCCAATCTAGTCCATTTTGAGTACCTAGTTTTGTTAAATCTCTAATACTATTCACGTTTCAAGACTATTTTCTTGTTTTACTTTTATAGCGTTTTTTTGTTGTTGTTGTTTTTTGAGACAGAGCCTCAAGCTGTCACCCTGGATAGAGTGCTGTGGCATCACAGCTCACAGCAACCTCCAATTCCTGGGCTCAAGCGAGTCTCTTGCCTCTGCCTCCCAAGTAGCTGGGACTACAGGTGCCCGCCA